>VWZD01006510.1:1586037-1617098 GCA_013396695.1 Sakesphorus luctuosus
GCCGCTGTCCCGGCCCGGCGGGGCCGTGCGGGCACGGCGCGGGGCAGTGTGGCCCTCTCGCACTGCAGGCACAGCCTGGCGCTTGTGCCATCCCAGGTGTGAGGTGCCCTCATAAACGCTTCGGTGCGGCTCAGCATAGCCTTTACCTTCAGAATTCAGTCACATGTTGGATGCCGCAGCAGCGCTAATCTTTGTGCTAGTGACAACTCTGCACTAAGGAAAGCTTCTCTGTGGAGATTTATGCACTGTGAAGGTTGCTACCATGAAATCCCAAAGACCTGAGCCTTGTGGTTGTGCCTTTCCCCTGCAGAGGCGACGTGCATTACGGAGATGTCGGTCATGATGGCCTGCTGGAAGCAGAACGACTTCAACGATGCCGCCTGTGCTGAGGAGATCCGCGTGTTCTACGACTGCGTGGCAAAGGCAGAAGTAATTAAGGCTTCTTGTGTTCCTAAAGGCTAATAGTAGGGAAGGAGGAAGCCCTCAATCATTTCTTGTGTGCCAGCAGTAATAATGTTCTCTGAACAATCTGTAATCCATTTGAGCAATAGAGAGCAACAAAGCTGGTGAGGGGTCTGGAGCACAAGGCCTATGAGGAGTGGCTGAGGGAGCTGGGCATGTTTAGCCAGGGGAAAAAAGAGGCTCAGGGGGGACCTTATCACTCTCTACAGCTGCCTGAATGGAGGCTGTAGCCAGGTGGGGGTCAGTCTCCTCTCCCAGGCAGCCAGTGACAGGATGAGAGGATATGGCCTAAAGCTGTGACAGAGGAGGTTCACGCTGGACATCAGGAGGAATTTTTTCACTAGGAGGTCATCATCTCTGGAAGTGTTCAAGAAACAACTGAATGTGGCACTTGGTGCTGTGGTCTAGTTGATAAGGCAATCAGTAAGAGGTTGAACATGATGATCTTGGAGGTCTTTTCCAACCTTAATGATTCTGTGATTCTCTGAGCTTTAGAAGAGATGCAGGATGATGTAGATCAAACATGCAGTTCTTATTTTTTTGAATGTAGAACTTACAGGACTGGTGTTCAGTATGTTATAACTAAGGATGAAGTCATACCCATCCTATCTGTGTTGTCAAGTTCTTGAAGCAGAGCTCATCTGGCTGTCAGTGGACCTTAACCTAAGCAATTTCTTTTGATTTCTTCTGGTTTTTGATCTCTAAAGTTTCAGCTCTAACGGAGCAAACAGTGGATTTTATAGTGCAACATGTGGATTATATTGTAACTGAGGAGATGTGCAGTGTAGGCATGTTTCTGCAACTGCTAATTCATACAATTAAGAAATAGCTGATCCAATACCTGTGTTATCTAGAGAGGAGGGAAAGTGGTGAGTTAGGATTCCCAAATTCCAATGTCATAAGTCTGTAAATAGTTTTGTGCTTGCAGGAATGAGGATGCAGACAAGGTGGTAGAGAAATAACCAATGTTTTCAATAATCCTCATAAACAGAATTTTCAGAGTATGTGAGGTGGTTATGGGAATTCTTGATTCTGTGAAAACTAGGAACTCTTAGGCCATTTCTGACTTCAATGGCTAGACATCTTCTTGGAAAATGAATTTCAGATTGTTTGGAAATTAAAAGTTTCTAATTATATAATATATATTACATGTATTAATATAATAATACTGTATGATAAGCTAAGTGTTTGGGTTTTTTGTCTTTCAGAAAGAGCGCAGGAATCAAAATGAGAACATCCTGTCATCCAGGGGAAATTTACCTTCAAGCAAAGTGAACAAGCTTCTGAGGAGGTTTCCCCAGATCAGACATTATGCATAATGTGCTTTACTAGAGGGACTGCAGACAAGCAATTAAAGTTGGAGTCTTTGGCAAAAAAGAGAAAAGTCAACTTGATTGTTTGATGTCAAGTGGTACCTGTCAGCACTGCTATGTGGATCTTGACCCTACTTTGGATTCCAGAGCAAAAACCACCCATCTTGAGTATGAGCTGGTTTTGTCCATGAGATTCCTGGGTCTTGCAGTGTGAGGATTTCTCCAGTGTGTTGTGCAGAACTAGGGTACTGGGGTCCTCACTGTTAAATAAAACCTAGAAATGCATGTAAAGGCATTTCCTAACTCTTAGGAGGTGATTTTTTTCTTACATGTAGGCTTCCTACCTGGCTTTGGAGCTGCTGTCAAAAAGTGCTCAGTCTCAAACACTAAGCCAACTGAAAAGTGATAGTAGTCTCATGGCTCATACTCTTACATGAGTGTATACACAATTTGGTGAATTTTTATTAATTCCTGATGCTGCATAAAAAGGCCATAGAATGTGGAAAAAGTCTCCAGCAAAGTACCTTGTTAATACAAAATACATTGGTAAATATCAGATATAGGTGTCACACAGAAGCCTGTGATTCAGGCCCTCTGATTTGCAGGTGGCACAGGTATGGTATCACATCGGTTCGATTATTTTGCCACATTGGTTTGATTATTTTGTCTGCCCTATAATAAAATAATGCAAGACTGGTGTTTGACTTGGGCAACTCACAATCTACAATAAAATGTTCTATTGCTTTTTGGTAAACAATCCAATAGGAGGAGAAAAAATTTAAGTACAAGCTGATAACTGAAGTCATGTAATTACTAGTTTTGATGTGGGGTTTTTTCCCACTACACTACCACAGAACTGCAGGCAGGTTCCTGTTGTTCCAGGACTAGTACCTAAATGGTGAGCAAAATGCAATGTCTGGGAAAACTAATGTTATAACCGCTTGTATCGGTAATTCTTTCAGGCAAGGAGAAAAGGCAGAGTAAGAAGGGAGTCAGGCACACACAGACTGTGTGACTACCTACAGGTGACAGGAGAGTTTGCTGAGCTGAAGCTGACTTCTCTGGAGCCCTGGTGTGATACCTGTTCATCACAGAAAGTTTGGTCAGGTGAATGCTTTCAAGTTATTGAAGAAATTTCATTTAACTATCACAAAGGCTCATTAATGGATTATTCACAGCCTAGCTTGTTCTCTTGCTGCTATTATGGTGTAATTGGGTCTTTAAGAGGACTTGGGGCCAGTAAGAACATAATGTCCACATATAAGTTTGGGAAAATACTTTGGTTCTTTGACATTCTGCATTTTCAGTCCAAAAGATGATCTGAAAAAGAATGCTCCTTGCTGTTTCTTTGTTTCTGAAGGAGACAAGCTGGACTGGGAGTGAGGAACAGATTCAGCTCTCTTGATTTTTCTTTCTTCATATTTAAACTTAGAATATAAATAGAATTTTGCATCTCTTAAGATAGTACCTGTGCTGAATGTTCCAAATTCTAGTGTCTGCGAAGAACTGTCTTATATAAGAGGCTGTAACAGAAGCTAATACCTTTCTCTGGTTTTCCTTTGAAAATTTTGCATAGCTCCTGTTAATCTGAATAGCTATTTTTGGATTGTACTGCTTCACCATGAGTTTCACAAATTCAGTTGTTTGGGTTTTATTTATTTATTTGAGAAAGAAGGAAGGAAACAATGCTTTTCATGTGTACTCAGGTTTTACAGTGCTTCCTTTCAAAGTACCATAGCAATTATTTTGCCTCAGGATCCCACGCTAGAACCAAAACCCCTCCAGGTACCAATTGTCCTTGTCAATGTCAGCTGCTTCCATTTTTTTGAATCTCACTGTTAGCCTTATATTGGGTGTTTAAATGCATTCTGTGACATGCTTATATTTGGGATCACTCAATTCATCATGTGTGTAACCACAGGGATTGACACGGTTCTTTCTGAGCCCCATGATGCTGTTGCTGGGGAATAAAAGAAAACTGGGTTCTGGTGTTGAGCTCACTGGTTAAGAACACTGCTGCAGAGACCTGTATGTGATTGCGTGGTGGGGAAAGAATTAAACAAAAGCTGACTAGCTGTTCTACCCTCCTAAGTCGGATTTACAGGATTTAAGCAAATCTGCTGGAATTCCTTGATCTTATTCCTGTTCGTTACAGCCTGAGTATTACACCAGCCCTGGGTAGGATTGCTGTTAACTACCTTTCTTTTTAGGCTTTCACTGAATATCTATGGAGGAAGCATTAGTGTTTCAGCTGGTGATGATGAGTTGAAACTCCTACCAGTTCAGGAGAAATGGATTGAATTCCAGAGAGCCCAGAACATTTTAGAAGATGGTATTTCTTGTTCAGAAGGGTCAATACAAAATAATCTGGAAAAATGAAGACAAAAAGACTCTGTAGGGAATCATAGGCTTATTATAATGGAACTGTGCATATATTAGGGTGCGAAGGTGATCAGTGTTAAATAGTGGCCTTGGATATTTACAACTACTTCAGACTTGCCCAGACTAGAAACTTCAGTATGTATTTTACCTTATCTGTAGACACATTACCAATCTAAACTCCTGTAGTTATATTGGTATAATTTCCTTCTTTGCCTTCCTCTCCACCTTGGAGAGGGCCATGTAGCCATGAGAAGCTTTTGAGAATCTGAGATCCACCTCTCTCAAGAAAATGTGCCAGAAAACCAGGGCAGTCTTGGCAAGACAGAATTAGTTCCAAAAGAGGACCCACCACAGAGGAGACAACTGCAAACCCCACTACATTCCATAGTTCATCATTCTTTCAAAAACTGAATACAGACTTGGACTTCTATTGCTTTTGGTGCCCTGGTCTGTATTGCCTTTAAAATTACTTTATCTAGGAAAACCTTGCCTTGAGAGGGAAGCAACTTAGAAGCTGCTGTGAGGGAAATCCAGTGCAGGCTTTAGCTAGAGGTTTTGAGCCCTGTGTGTCAGAGGTCTAAACAGGGAGTGTCTTATGGGAGGGGGTTCTGAAGGAGCATCAACAACCTCTACTCCAGAATAAAGAGGCAATTTCTCTGAATGCCAGTAGATTTTCTGTTCTTATCTCCAGTATATCCTTTCCTTGTGTTTTCACTGGAGTCAGTGGTTCTAAGATCCAACACAGTCCTATATTTTTGGTTTGTTCCTCTATCCCAGTGCTGCCTGCTCCCTGAGAGTTACAGCATGATGTAGCATCTAAGCTGTTTCCATCCTCTTGTTGCCCTGATCGTCTGCCTCCCTCACTGTAAGGATATAGGAGATTTGCTTCTAATTAACTGAGTAATTCTTGGCCAAATCCACTCCAGAAACAGCTCCTTCCTACCACTCAGCAACTCCTGTGAAAGATCCAGCATGTAGTGAAATTTCCTTGCCTTTGATGAGTGACTGAGGATGAGACAACACAAAACTGTCACGTGAAGTGAATAATGGGCAATAAGTGAAGGAGGAAAAAAAGAGGCTTTTTGTCAAACTAATGGATTTTTAGCAGCCTATTCCTTGTTTTTATGCTGAAGGTGTCTTTGGAATTGCTACTTAGCATACTTGACCAGAAGTGAGCTCATTTCTTAAGGTGACCTTCATGTTTCATGCTGCAGAATACCAGGAGTTAATCCTTCCAAAGTCAGAGTGTCAGTATAGGAAATGCCCATTAGAAGCAGCACAGGGAACGTTAGAAAAAAAAATCTGAGATTGGACAGTATCAAATGGACCACTTCCCTCATATTTTACAGTGTTTAAAACTTGTAGCCTCAAGCCCTAATTCATACGATGGAGCACTAAGCTGAAAACACTAAAACACCCATGTTCCTGGTAACACAATAATGATCAACCTTCTGGAAAACATGCTAGCCAATTGAGGGAAAATACAACCCAAGGTCAAGGAGAAGTTTGATGAAAAGGTTTCTGGAGGCAATACCCATGGGGGCAAGGTGCAGGGCTGAAAATTGGGAACGCACCTTGGAGAGGGCTGTGCCACCTGTGGGTTTTCCACAGGGAGATCTGGAAGCTGCTTAAATAAAGTTTTCTGGGTCCCATTTACCTGGGTTCAAATATGAGGAGCGCTGACCGCGGGAGGCTGCAAGCAGCCAGTCGAGGAGGCAGCGGTGGGGGGATAAAGTCCAGGTTCCTTCCAAGAAGTCTAATCTCTGGCAAGTGTGCGCGCACACGCCGTCTCCCTTCCCGGTTGTTGCCGGGGGCTTTGCAGCAGGACACAGCCCCGGTCCTCGCCCAGCCGCAGCCTCCGTGCCGCGGGGAGAGGGGAGAGGCATTGCGGGAGCCGAGCGTGCGGCTGGCCCGGCCTGGGGAGGCGGAGGCTGCCACGGAGAGAAGCGCCCACCTGGAGCACGGGGCAGGCTGGGCAGAGGAGGGGACGGCGGGTGCGCAGCGGGGTGAGGGTGCGCCACACCGCCCGCGCTCCCTCCGCCCGCGCTCAGATGCGCTAGGGAAATTCTGGGGCATGCTCTCCTCGCCTACTTCTGTCCTCTCTTTTCCCCCTTTCTGAAGAGAAGAATCAAGGAGAAGAGATGGGGAAAGGGAAGGGAGAGTGAAATTCTAAGATGCTGCTGGGAACTTTGATCCCTTCCCTTACATCCTTTTCCCTGCGTAGAAATGGAAAAGGCATCCTGCTCACTCCTGTGTGGAGCGGCTTGAGTGGGAAAGCAGAGCCCAGCAGGTGGACAAGAATGTGACGCTTGAGGAGCCTTCTGCCCACTTTGTACAGGAGGGATGGAGATCTCCAAAATACTTGTGCTCCTGGTAGAGCTCTCGAGTCTGCTATCCTGTCTCAGATGTGTGGAGGTAAGAAATGGTTATTTTTCTATCTGCTTGTAAGAAGTCACATGGCCCTTTTAATATTCTCACTGTAAGTGGATTTTATTACTTAAATATGTTTTCTAGAGCATCCAGGCAGCTGTGGCCTCTGGGAAGGGCTGGGGGCTCGGGGAGGGATTTGTTTCATTGTGCATATGAAATTCAGAAAGAGAAACAAAGCAGGAAAGCAGGATGCACAAGGGCTTGCAGATGCTTTGGCTCGGGTTTCCTATGTTTCTCAGGCGCTACGGTGACCCTGGCAGGAGAGATCCTTTGTTTCTGTTTGTTGCTGATTGCCCCTCTTGCTGTTGTGGACAGATGATTTATAGGCACACAGACCTGGGGCAATGCCTGCAGTGCGGGCTGTTGGCACTACATTTTGTTGGTAGTGATGGTCGAAGTTTGGATATTTTGGAAGCTGCTACAGGAAATGGCAGCAACTAATCTTTCATTAGAAGGGAAGCTTATTTCTTGGACTGCAGCAGTTTTGTTCATGGTCCAGCTCCAACAAGAACGGGTTCAGGCGCTCGTATAGATCCTGTTATTAGTCTAACATATCCCTCTATCACCTGCAGGTTTACATATGTGTGCAGGTGTACACTAAAATCTAGGAGCTGAGGGACCTGCTTTGAGGCTCAGTCACCTGTTTGGTTCAGTCACAGAAGTGCAGCTTTGCTCACTTTCCTCTCTCTGCTAAAAGCTCTGAGATCCTCAGATAAGTCCTTCAGCACTGTTGCTCCACAAACCATCATGTAGGCTTGCAGCAGCCTGATATGTGCAGGTAGACAAGGGTTTGGCTGAAAAGGGTTTTTCAGTAAACTGCTGGTCTATCTGTGCACCCCTTGTGCATATGCACCTGAGATCTGATTTGCTGTTCCTGAACCATGTCAGGAACTAATCTTCCATGTGCAGTATCACATTCTGACTTCTGGAGGGTGCTGCTGGAGTTTGGCCATGGTTTTCAACACCTGCTGGACCATATTCATAAGCTCGATTTGAAAATGACATCAAGTTTCTGTGGGAATTATTCTGCATATGGAGTGGATTTGGTTTAATTCCAAATTAAGAGAGGCAAAATTACTGCATTTTGAAGAAACCCACAACTATTACCAATAGCTAGTATTCTTCAGCTGCACACCTCTACTCTGTGAATTACAACTCTTTGTTCATGTAGAAGTATTAGAAGTGTTCATTAAAAATATTTAGAAACTAATTAAACTACAAGGAGCTAGCACTTTTCACTCTGGGTCTAAGAAGATCTTGCACTTGCTTGCACACCATGTAGTGGTGGTGTTGAGTGGAGATCCCTATCTCTCAGCCAAAAGTCAAGTTATAACCACAAAAAACACTGCCTGTAAGAGGAAATACGGTTTTGGGGCCGGACAGGATGCTAGAATTCTGAGGACTTTGTTTCATATTTTTTGGTTTTAGCTATTTATCCCCATTTGGATGATACCATAAGCAATATCATATTTTCAAATATTAAAACCAAAATTCTCAAAAAGCCTGGTTTGATTTTCTTTAGATGTTTCCCACTTTGTACACAGATGTTTATTACCATTGTAATGGGTATCCTGAGGGCATCATCCTATCACATTGATATATATCTCTGCTACTGTGGCCATAGATGACTTGCCCTATAAATGGAGAGAAAATGAATGGTTGTTCATTATTTTTCTTACTGGTAGTAATGATTTTATTCTAGCTTTCCTTTCCATAGGCATCTCACTCAGACTTCCAACTCCACTGGAGAGAAACAAGCAGAGCCCTGTCATGTAGCACTGGGGTAAATCTCTGCAGGCCAGTAATTATTAATTCTGTTGTTAGTGGACAGAGCTATGTTTGGATTTGAAGAGGAGCAATGGGGAGAGCAGTGAAGAGACTGGTTACTAGGGTGTGTTTGCCTAAAGCTGCAAAAAGCTGAGCTGCTTTTAGGACATGCCCGTGTTTATTTCATCAGATAATCATCTCTCTGCTTTTGCTCTGCTTCTTTTCCCAGGCTTTCCTGGGATCCCAGCCCAACCAAAACCATTTGCAGAGTGCAGGTAAGAACAAGAAGTTATTAATTCAGTCATTGGGCAGATTTCTGCAATGGGGATCTGGGACCATAGGCACAATGAACCACTGCTCCCTGGCCTTCTTCCTTTCTTTCCATCTCTTACTCAGTTTTTCCTCTTGCCTCAATGTCTGTTTATCTCTTTCACCAACATCACCAGACCACTTTTGTTTCTTCATGTCTAATGCTCTTGCAGTTCCCTGCTCCTCCCACATGTTCCTTTTTTTCCATCTCTTTCTCTGAAGGCCTTGGTGTTTTTTGCATGCTCACCTTTCCTTTCTCTAGTAACTGCCGAATTCTCATACAGCCCCCTCCGAGGGTCCCAGCTGATGCAAAGCATATGTTGTGTTTTCCACTTACCTAGCTGCAACTGCTTCTAATTTTTGTACCTTACATTTAACCTTGAGCTGTCATTTTACTCCCTCTGTGCTTGGCAGTGTCTAAAAGGCAACTGACATGATGCAACATTCTTTATACCCTTGCTCTTTGCCCCACATGTCCTTACTGCAGAAGGGTTTTCTGAAGGTGTTAGCTTCTTTTTGTTTGTTCAGTGAATAGACCTGTAACTGTTGTCCCTTTCTCAGTCTACTCTTCCCATGTTGTAGACTCTAAAAAGTCCATATTCACACAGAACCTGTGTATGTTTTCCCTCTTGATTTCAGGATCATTAATGAAGAGTTTTCTTCTTTTGTTAAAGACCATATTAAAATTAATTATTTGGTATCTTTACATTAGATATTTCACATGGCCACTGGAACATTGGCACCTGCACTTTCTCTCCAGAATAAGTTCCCTTTCCTTTCCAGTACACTGGCCAAATTCAGATAAGCCAGGTGACACACAGATGGCATAGGGAACATACGTACAATGGAATACAATGGCATTTCCCACCTTCCTGCTTTATAGAGTGAAATGATAGTTAAACTCTTCTCAGTTTCATACAATTTGGAAGGCAATTAATATTCTAAAGAGCCTAAGATCAAATTTAAGACTATCTTATTCAGGTGTCTAAGCAGGTGGGGAAGGAAGTGGTGGAGTTTATGCCACGCTTAAGTGGTGCTCCAAAGTGAGTACATGTATTGGATGTACAGTAATGGGAACCAGTTCAAATTGTCCATGTTTGGGCCCAGATTTAACACTTTCCAAAGGTCTGTCTGGGCAGTTCATTACTTCAGATCAACTTGTGGTTTAGATAGTGAGTATTATAAACATTCCTTGAGCGGCTGCCTTGAAGAGGGGTAGAATTGAAATCAAGCAAGGAGCAGTTGAGGCTGCAGACATGGCAGGTGTTTCACATAACCGGCTGGTGTCCCCCACACTGAGCTTCAGTTCAATGCTAACAGCTTCCTTCCTGTGTCCAGCATCCAGCGGGTGTGCTGTCGGACCCCTGGGGTATTACAATGGCTCACTGGCAGTCACTGAGGCCGGGGCAGAGTGCCTCAGCTGGGCAGAGTTCCCTGACTATGTCCAGCAGTACCCAGACCGTGGCCTGGGGGACCACAATCACTGCAGGAACCCAGATGGGGGAACAACACCCTGGTGCTTCTACCGGCTGGCGTCGGGGGCCATCGGCTGGTCCAACTGCGACTGTAACCAAGGTAAGGGCTGGTTGTCTCTGCCACTGTCCAGGCTGTGCTGCGTGGGGGCTCGAGCCAGAAATGGGTGCTGCACAGCCTTGCAAGTAGCAGGTGGAGCACCCTGTGAAAGAAGCACAGTACAAAAACCGTTTCAAATTGTTGAAATAATTAGTACTAGAGGCTTGCCTGTGTGGGAGAAGAATGTCTGTATATAGTAGGGGGTGGATTTAAGCTGCTGTAGCCACAATGCCTTGTGTAGATGTTTTATTCTCACACAAGGAGACAGGGTTTTTTTTACTACTAACTTATGCCACTTTGGAAACAGTGTAAGTAATGTGGAAAACAACCCACTCCTGCTCCTTAAGTGTCCTTATCAGAGCATTCCTCATGTAAGTGTAGCAGTTCAAATATAACAAGAAAAAATCTGTGGCTAGATTTGTAAATCTTCTGTGGCAAAATAAGTCATAGGCTTGCATTCAGCTTCCTCAATGCTGACACAAGAACTGCTGCTTGCTTTAAGGCAAGCAAGGGAGCTGAGCTTTCTCAGTGCATGGGCTGCCATGAAGCATTCTTGAAAATGCCCAGGTTTCTGACCTTCCTTGCTTTTTTCTACATTTTGCAGTTGAAGCACCAGTTTAATAAATGAATTGACAAAGTCTTTTCCCTTGCCAGTAGATGTGCTCTTAAAAATGGCTTCATTAAAGGGAAGGATAGAAATGTGGTGGTGCTGTGTGCCTGCTCTGAGGTACTACAGACAGAAGGTGTGTCCTTCTCCAAGTACATAATTGAGCAAGGAGATGTGCTGTCTAAACAGTGGCAGATATTTGTGGTGAGGTGGGAATTGAAAGGACATTTACATTGGCACTTGCTTTTCTTAGAGAAATTAAAAAGGATTAATCTGCTGTTACTGAACATCTTGCTCTAGCAACAGTGACTCATACAGGTAAATAGCATGTAAAATCACCCCCATTTCACAGAAGGAGAATCCAAGCGGTGTGGCAGAAGCCAAGTTTCCTGCTTTGGAAAGAACACAGCACCAGCCATGCTCCTGAGCAGCCATTGCTGAAACTGAGAAGGTGCCACATCCCACACTGTTTCATAGAAGTCACTTTGTACCAGCACAAGCAAAACAGGGATGAGAGAAGCCAAGTGCAGTTCAGCACAACTACATGCAAGTCCAAGACTTGCTGTCTGAAAATTCCATCAGCAGATAGCAGCTGATGGTTTTGTTGTTTGTATCTCCTTTGGAAGGTGCTGTGCGATTGGCTGAAGATAGTAGTGTGGAGCTGTACTTCAATGGACTCTGGGGTACAATCTGTGCTGACCACTGGACGGACTGGGATGCCAGTGTTGTCTGCAGGCAATTAGGTCTCAGGTGGGAACTTCAGTCTGGTTGCGAGAATTACGTACGTGTGTGGCATTTGAAAGAAAAGCTTCTGTGGTTGCAGTCTCTCTGGCACACTGTGTTGGCTGGGGCAAAGGATTTTGTTTTGTGATCTAATTTCACATTTTCCAGGGTCCTTTTCTACTGTTTTCTTTTGGAGGCTATGCCTAACCCAATCAGTACTTGCAAGAATTTTTTTAAAACAATAGTTTCGGCTTCATGCTGCAGACTGTGAAGAGTGAGCTGTGAGATCGCAGCCCTTTTTTGGTATCACTTGCTGGACTTATGGTCATGATCTAATAGAAGTTTTAAGAGTATGAATCCAATTTGGGTATCTGGGATTTGGACGTTCAAACTTCCAAATAGCAAGCAGATAAAAGGAAGAAGGTGATTCAAATATTTGGGCGTTTGAGTCTGTTGATGGGTTTGTTCATTGCTCTCTCAAACAAGGGTGCCATTTCTAACTACACCAACTCCTCTGCAGTAAGTAGACACACAGAGAGGTTAGGTGATGGGAAGTGCTGTGTGCTTGCTTGTGCTTTCCCATTAGACTGTAAATGGCCACCTCTTTATGCACTTCCAATCAACTGGGCACATTGGGATGTGAAATGTCACAACTAGACTAGAGAGTCACAACAACTGAGGGAATTTGTAAATCAAGCCATGCTACAGCATTTCCTTGCTTTGTTGCATTCTCTGTACCAGTGAGATCGGCACAGCTGGGAAGAAGAGTCATCCTGGACCGTGGCCTGTTCCCCTGCACCTGCAGTCAGCAAACTGCCATGGGGATGAGAACACCCTGCTGCAGTGTGGCTATCAGGAAGCTGTGTCAGGAGCTTGTAACCAGGGGAGTGCCATGGTAACTTGTGTTCCTCCAGAAGGTAAATATCCAGGGAAGGTTTGCTTCCTGGTTCTTTCAGTGTTGCTGATAAGATGTAAAATCCAAGGTTGTGAAGCTGTGGAAAGAAAATAATGGGGAAATGTTCTTCATTCACCTGCTCTGCAGGTGGTTTTCTTCCTTCCAGCTGAAAATTATCTATCCCTTCCCAATCCCAGATACTCAGAATGGGTATATGTCTACAGTCACCTAGAGATGGCTGTTACTTAGGACCACATCCCCTTTTTATCAAGTCAGGTATTTGTCTGCAGGAAGCAAACCCCCAGTCATCACAGCAACCCATTAAAGAGCTGTCCCTGGATCAGCAGTACCCCATATTGTGGACTGCAGTCACAGGTGCTTGTGGGGGCTTTAGGGGGGAGGATGTGATAAGAGAGCAACCCCAGAGCTCCTCTGGCCAGTGAATGGTTCTGCACCCTGAACTGCTGGATGTGTGTTGTCTCTGTCTTGTTCTGTTGTGCTCTCTTTCCCTTTCTTGAAGCACAGGTGTAGGTGCCCCGCTGCGTATAGTTGGAGGAAAGGAGAGCTTTGAAGGGCGAGTGGAGGTTTACCATGATGGCAAGTGGGGTACCATCTGTGATGACCAGTGGGACGACCGGGATGCTGAAGTAGTCTGTAGACAGCTGGGACTCAGGTAATCTCCCTGCTGTATGTCATGAAGTAGTAATAGAAGTAGGGAGAACGAAGAACATGACCCTTGATTATATTAGCAGCCCTTTCTAATGGAAATATACAGAAACTCCGGGAAAGATAATTCTGGACTGATCATCCTATAAAGAGGTTTAATACTTCATTCCTGTCAGTTCTATGGGTTTATGCTGTGAAAAAAGTT
Source organism: Sakesphorus luctuosus (assembly GCA_013396695.1). Taxonomy (NCBI): domain Eukaryota; kingdom Metazoa; phylum Chordata; class Aves; order Passeriformes; family Thamnophilidae; genus Sakesphorus; species Sakesphorus luctuosus. The sequence goes on from VWZD01006510.1 coordinate 1,599,369, forward strand.
GATGCATTCCTGTCAAAGGATTGTTTGTGTTTACCCCTGTTCACTATTTTTGCAGATGTATCTTAATGCAAATCTTGTTGGCCTCATTGATAACTTGTTGTGGTGATTTCTGTATGTGACCTGCAGTTACTTACTTGGTTAAGTTTAAACACCTCCAGTTTCACTGATTGGCATTAGCCTTTTCAGACAGGAAAGCAAGAGAGAGCACCTCATTCTCCTGTGTGCCATTCCACGCTTGGGAACTGTTGTATACTGAGCTTTCTTGAAAATCACATTGGTACAGGATTATTTAAAATGGATGATTCAAATCTGAGACCCCTCAGACTTTGGGAGTTTTTCCTGTTACTGAGATTGTAACTGAGACTGATGTTACATCATTGTCCTCAGAACTCCCCATGTGTCTGAACTGTTTATGTTGCAGGCACATTTTTGTTATCTGTTGGAAGGGCTCATTATAAACTTTTCAATAACATATTTTGGTTAATAGATAGCAACTCAACTGTGTCAGAAACATAGATGGTCTATGGGAGGACAGTGACCTAGCATAGGAGAGTCCCTGTGCAAGGCAGAATCTGAAGGTATACGACTGTGACCTTCCTTACTGAGCATACATGTCTGTAATGTTTGCAGTGGGAACCCAAAAGCCTTGTCGTGGGCTCACTATGGGCAGGGATCTGGCCCAATCCTGCTGGATGAAGTGCAGTGCTCAGGCAATGAACTCTCACTTGACCAGTGCAAGAAGAGTGACTGGGGACAGCAAAACTGTGACCACATTGAAGACGCTGGTGTCTCCTGTGACCCTTTCACAGGTACAGATCTACAGCTCTGTGCCAGTCAGGTGTGGGCGGTCGTACCCTCGTATTACTGGGCTGGCTCAGCAGGTAATCCCCTGGTTCAGGGTCCTGCAGAGCTCCTGTGTACAGTCCCACAAGGGCTGCCAGATGTGGAGGCAGAGGGCACGCAGCAGATTGGAAATGGATAAGAGGCAGGCACAGGGTGGAAAGGCTGAGGTGAATGCTCCCCTGACAGATGGGCGTGTATGGGAGCAATGAATGTTTGTTTTTTCAGTACCCAAAGATAACCTGTAATGGGTTTCTTTCACTGACAAGCTGTACAGAGACTTAGCAATGGTGCACAGGCTGTTTCTTTCCCCCCCTGCTGAGTGCTGACCTTTCCTTCTCTCACCCTTGCAGAGGGCACCATCAGGCTGGCTGGTGGCCGCAGCCCCAGCGAGGGCAGGGTAGAAGTTTATTACAATGGAGAGTGGGGCACAGTATGTGATGATGGCTGGACAGACCTCGGTGCCCAGGTGGTCTGCAGGCAGCTGGGCTTCAGGTAGGACTGAAAATATGTATAGTGTCTGTGCTTCCTAATGTCATCACCCTTCACTGGCATAGGCTGGACCTTAATCCTTCCATGTGTCTTTATTATAAGGCTTATTACCATTACACAGCTTAATTCAGCAAAGATCAATAGGTACCTACATCCTTTCCAAGGCGAAACAAAAATCTTTATTGTCTCTTGCCTCGGCTTCTTTTGAAAGCAGATAACAGGCTTTTGATACTGTGCTGATGAACCCCTCAACAAAGTCAGAAAGTTCTCTTTTAACACTCCTTATATTTGCAGGTGTATCAGCTCAGCACTGCCACCCCCTCTTCTCTGTCAGTGAAACAATATCACTCATCCACTCTGTCGGCCAAATGTATCACCTGCTTCAGTAGCTGAACAAAGACCATCAGGGCAAAAAAAGAGTAGCAATAGGGATTTTCTTTCAGCCCATTGCTGCACTGTTGTCCCTTCAGGTATGAGGTTGAGAAGGATATAAAATCAGGATACTATGGTCTCCTTGTAAAATTTCAACTTTATAGACCAGAAAAAGATTAAACTAAATACTGCCCTTTGAGTGCAGCTGCATGCTGTGTTTATCTTAAAAGTTTGCAGCTTTCTGCATTTCAATTTGAGGTGGCTGTTTCTGTAAAAAAGAAGTACAATTACTTAAATATTGATAGTTTTGATGCCTTCTTTGCTAGCCCCTCCCCAGACTGATGTACCTGGTGTCATGTCTGCAAAGCAGCCCCTGCTTGCCCTTTGTGCTACTATGACTATGCCTTTGATCAGACACTAGGAAATGGACTGGTCTGAGCAGGCCTCTCTGAAAACTGAAGCTGGTGAGAGGTGAAGGTGCTTGGTTGCCATCCTGTGTATCACTGAGGGATTCAGGTCAGGAGGCCACCGATATCACAGTTAAGCTCTGCAGGGCAGTCCCCATTTGGGTCTGAGCTTGGGTCTCTCTGCGGCATTCACAGTTTTAATGAATCTTGTGTTATGTTCTGTTTCCTTCCTCTAGTGGTCCTGCTGCCCTGGCGTCTGAAGGGGACTATGCTGCTGGCCAAGGCTTTATCTTACTGGATGATGTGGCATGTATGGGGACAGAGCTGTCCCTCCTGGACTGTCCCCACAGCAACTGGGGGCAGCATGACTGCTCGCATGCCGAGGATCTGGGAGTCCGCTGTTCCCCAGAAAGCAACACAATCCCGGACAGCAGCCTGGGTAACTCACCTTGATCTTGCCCTGGATGGTGGGAAAGGTGTCATCTGCTGGTCTGTTCCCTTGGAAGCACTGGCAGATGTGGGAGTTTTCCCTGAGCTGCTTCAATGAGGGGTCTGCTTTTTGAGGAGGAACGAGCCCTGGCTGTCTTTGGGCAGAGCCACAGAGCTGTGACTCCACCAGACCAGCAGATAAATGGGAACTGGAGAGAGTTGTGTTGGCAGTCTAAGAAACAAACCTGAGTAGCTGAGGGGACAGTGGATGCCTTAACATGCCATTGTTCAAGGAACCCCTTTAACTAGACCCTTTAGGAAACTGGTGTAGTTAACACCTTGCTAGACATGAGGACTTCAGATGCAAGTGGATGTTGTGTAAAAATCTGCACTCACTGGTGTGGATAGGAGTATTTCAAGTTAGCATAATGTCCTCATTTATATAATGTCTGATACTCTCCCTTTTCCTTACTACAGAAGACTTCACTGTTTGTCAGATATTTGTTATTGAAATAGTTGGCATTCAACTTTTTTGTTTTTCCTGGATGTAGAACTGTTCTTTTGCTTAATGTAATAATTTTATAATTTAATGGAGTTCTTTCCCAGGCATGTTTAAGCTTGTCTGCTCTTGGCTCAGGAGTTAATAACTTTCCTTCTGTTTTGTTCTCCTCTTTACTCAGCTTTCAGAATATGATCCACTGATGATTTCCAGTATGTATTAAATAAATTATTATGTATGTAGTCTTCTGATTCAGCACAGAGGTAAAAAGTCTTCATGTAGACATCCTTCTTTTTTATTCTTTTTCCTTTTTCTTTTTCTTTTTGCTTTAAGCTTACTGATGTCTGGGATTCATCTTTTTCTATAGAACCCAAGTTTTTGGAAATCTGACACTTCTGGTGCTTTTTGTTGCAGCAACCCATGTGGTTTTTTTGCTTTAGGGCCTCCTGTACGGCTGGTGGATGGAGAAAGCACCAAGGAGGGACGGGTTGAGGTGTTACTGAATGGGCAGTGGGGCAGTGTCTGTGATGATGACTGGACAGACAGAGATGCTGCAGTGGTTTGCAGGCAACTGGGATTCAGGTAAGAGTTGCATCCTACAGATAGAAACAGCTCTCAGTGGGAGCACTTCTTTCTGGACTTGTTTCTGAGGGCTTACTTACATCTGACTTGATGATCTCTGAGGTCTCATCCAAGCCAGTTGATTCTATGATGATTCTATGATCCTTAGTTTCTCAGTTTTGGTATACCCACATATGCTTGGGAGAGTAGGGTCTTCTCACTGTGTGTGGAGTGATACGTAAATATTATTCCTCTTAAAATGCGCTGGTACATCAGGTTGACTTGTCTCCTGCTTACTGCAGATTAGCCACCCTCTCTCTAATTGCAGTGGTACAGCAAAAGCCCGAGCAATGGCTTATTTTGGGGAAGGCCATGGGCCCATCCATCTGGACAACGTAGAATGCAGTGGCATGGAGCACACCCTGGGGCAATGTGCCAGGTCTGACACCAGGATTCACAGCTGCTGGCACAGTGAGGATGCTGGTGTGATCTGTGACTATGTGGAAGACAAGGTTCAAGATGTCAGGAGAACAGGTGACATGCCCTGAGCAAGAATCTGGAGCTCCAGTTGTAGGATCTCTGCATGTTTTTATGGTTTTTCCCTGTTGTTCTCTTTGGCTGAAACTTCACCCAAAAAATAAGCATGTCCTGTCCTGCATTTCCTACTTTTTCCTTTTTCCTTGTTTTCATTGTCTTTTCTTAAGAGCACAGGGTGCTCCAGACTAGTCTGAGGAGCTCCGTCCTCATCAGGCCCTTAACGCTGCAGAACTTCCCCAGCCAAGCACCCTTCTTTAGAACCCTGCAACCAAAAGCAAGCTTTGGTGTTTAGAGTACTGAATATATATACACATATATATAGGTATAGGTATAGGTCCCAATTCTGGCATAAGACTAGAGATACTGCGGGTGAGCACCTCCATGGAAACTGAGGAAGCCTATGGGACCAAATGTTCTATGAATTCCATATGCATAACCCAGTGTAGTCGATTCCCTTGAGGATTAATGCCCTCAGGGAAGGTGAATGGTATTTGGCTCTGTGACAGCAATGCTGATACTTAAGCTGAAGGTCCCTACACAACTGGTCTAACCTTGCTATGCAGGTCCAGAGTCTGCTGTGTGTGGGATGCCCCTGCTCCACCGTCGCAAGAAAAGGATCATAGGTGGAAACAAGTCTCTCAGGTACTACCCTGTAATTGCTGTGAAAGCCAGACTGATTCCAGCTTTTCATCAGGCTCTGGAAATAGCCTGGCAAATGCTGAGTACATAAACACATTTTCACTGGTGATTTTTGAACTTGATTTGAACCAGTGGGCCTCTCTAGGGAAGAATGCCTGCCAGCTGAGCCCAGATGGGGCAGTGTAGATGTGAAGAGAGGAAAATTGCTCCCATGTGTGTGACACTTGTTACTGCTCTGTTTCTTCGTCAGAGGCGGCTGGCCATGGCAAGCCTCACTACGGCTGAAAGGTTTTCGTCGGGATACTCGTCTGCTGTGTGGAGCAACACTGATCAGCAGCTGCTGGGTGGTGACTGCAGCCCACTGCTTCAAAAGGTGTGTTTGACAGTGGGGATCCCCAAGGGATACTCAGCGATGAACAAGATAACCTCAGACAAGTTTATCCTCTCAGCCCAGTGGAAACAAATGAGCAAAGTTTCTAAACCAAGAAATTCAGGTTATGGTGTGATCTTGGAGTACTTATGGCAATGACTTAATAGCCTTACTTCATTTGTCACTGCTTACACCTGGCCTCTTAGCTTTAAGGCTTTACAACTTAAAGGGAACCAGCATTCTACCATTTTTAAGTGCTTTCAAGAACTGTGAACAGATCAGTTCACAAGCCTGTTGCAACTCTTATAGCAATCTTAATAGGAAGAAAAGTCCTGTGCATGCTAGATGGTGATTTGGGACACCCATTGACTGCAACATGTCCATGTCTGCTAAAGAGATCCCACAGTCCTGCAGCTGGCACTGTTTCATCAGTGTGGTGTGAGGAAGTGGTTCAGTCCCACAGCAACTGAGACTTGTGTGAGTCTGCTTCCCTCTTGGTAGGAGATCCTGAGTCTGTGTTTCTCCAGGTTTGGTGTTGATGTGCGGCGCTACCTGCTGCGGGTGGGTGATTACCACACAGGCGTGAAGGAAGAGTTTGAGAGGGAGCTGCCCGTGGAGCGGATTGTCCTCCACAGGAACTACTGGGCTGGCAGCAATGACAATGACATAGCCCTGGTCCGGATGCGGGGCAGAGAAGGGCACTGTCTGTCCTTCAATCACCATGTCCTGCCTGTCTGCCTGCCTGACAGGAAAGAAAGGTCTGACATCAACAGGCAAGCCTGCATCATCTCCGGCTGGGGAGACACAGGTGAGTGGGAGGGCTTTGAGGGGCAAAAATGGTGGAGTCTGGGTTCAGAACTCTATATGGGCCATTAATTTATATTAACTCAAGGCTGTGTTCCCACTGCTCCCATTGTCTGTGCCAGTGCATGGTGTTAGGAGCGGGGAGGTGGGGTGGTTTTTGTGTCATTGTGTTTTCTTCTTATTTTGAGGCTTCTTGAGTCTGCTCATGGTGAAAGCTTTGGTCTCCATAGCATTGCTCTGAGGCAGAGACCATGCTGCCATCTGGCCACAGTCCTCTCCTTCTTCCCATTTCTGCACATGTGTTTGCCCACAGCAGACCCCTCAGGGAGCAGTTGTGCAGAGCTGCTGTACCAAGCCTGTGGGAAGCCCCCATGTTTCCATGAGCTTCTGCCCTCTTCATGATACTGTAGTAGTGAAGCGAGGGCTTGGAAATGAGCTGGAAAGAATCTCTCTGACTCAATCTCCCTCGACATTGCTGCAGGGACAGATGAGCTCTGAGGCTGGTTTCTGCACTGAGTTCAAAACAGCTTGTACCTGTCCTCTGTGCACATTGCTATGAAGCTTCCTAGGTAAAAGAGAGCAAGGAGGCCTTTCTGAGGCTCCTGTAACTGGAGCAAAGCCATATGCTTACCCAGACTTGCTGCCAAAAGCCCCAGGACCTTGTCTGTTGATTTTGGACTTGCCCATCCTTACCAGCTGTTTCTCTAGCTATTACCCTCACTGTTGAACTGGAAGTACACATTTGCCTTTGGAGTCAGCTGTGCCTGTTGCGTGTGTCACTTTAGGATGTCTGGGGAGGATTAAGGGGCAACTTTTAGCCATGTAACTAATTTAAGCTGTGCTGGGGCTTAGTGGCTAGAATCCCTCCCACGCACACCTCACCTTTCTCAGTGAGAGGAGCAGTTACCTACTACCTTGTGAACTTACATAAACTCTGAGCACAGAAAGGTCATGCTCTAATATAGCACATGAGCCTTATGTTCTCAGCAACCTTGGGGTAATAAAGAGATTTGAACAAATAGAGACAAATCTGGCCAAAGATGAAGTGAGCTCCCTGTGAATAATATTTGAATGCCTCTGAAACATCTTGTAAAACTTCCTGGAGGACTGAGCACTTAACAGGTATTACTGCATTTATTCACTTGAGAAAACACTGTCCTTGTTTTACTCAGGAGGAAATGGAGGTTCAGAGAGGTGAAATAAATTGAACAGAGTTCAAGTTACTTGTTGGCAGAACCAGAAGTAAGACTCATCCTTTGATCTAACCCTTTTCTCCAAAACTCTTCCCTGTATCTTTGATCTTACAGCTCTTCTTTTGTGGTCTGGCTTGGCATTGCTGCTTTCTGCAGTTCTGGTGGTTCAGAGCTGCTGAGCTCAGCCCATTTCTGTGCTGCAGACCTGACATGAAATGTGCAAGTGTCTGTTTTTGTAGGGAGCACCATTGCTGCAGGTCGCTGCTGTTGTTTGTACATGAATCCATCTGGCTGATCTGTTCTGTTCCAGGGAAGTCCTACTCAAGAACTCTGCTGCAGGGGGTGGTGCCTCTTCTCCCGCGGGAAGACTGTGAGGTCCGCTATGGGCAGAAGTTCACTAACCGCATGATTTGTGCTGGGAACCTCTCTGAAGAGAAGCGGGTGGACAGCTGCCAAGGTGACAGTGGAGGGCCACTCATGTGTCAAAGGTCAAATGGGCGCTGGATCATTTTGGGCATCACTTCCTGGGGGTATGGCTGTGGTCGGAAGGATTCACCCGGTGTGTACACAAGGGTCAGCAAATTTGTACCCTGGATCAAGAAACTGACCAAGCTAAAATGAAAATGACTGAGCTCTAGGAACTTCAGTGTATGGTCCCTTTGCCCTGCAGCAGCAGAAGGCTGTGGCTTCTGGTCTGTGACTGATGGAGATCTGTTTTCTCATTGGACACTGGCAAAAGACTTAAATGTAGAACTGGGAGAAACACAGTTATGACTGAATCTTTAAAGTCTTTGGTTTCACTTTAGTCTGTAATCTGTAAGCAAAGAATGCAGGTGCACACTGGTAAGAATGATCAAGTATATGTTGCTCTAAGTGTCTGAGTCCTGTAATGCAGTCACACTTGTTCCTTTGCCCTGGCACACAGAAATGTTAGAAGTAGAGAAATACCTGCTGGCTGAAAATCTATTCCTGTTTGTTTGTTTGGACAGTTGAAAAACGCTTCAAGGAGAGGTGAGATGCTTGGAAGATGGCACTGGGTGCTGGCATAGTGGAAATCTTCAGATATTTTTTCATAACAGCTCTCTTCTATTCCAGGAATCAGAAGATTTGACTTGAGCTGAGGTTTCTTCCTTCCCTGTTATGTCTCTAGGGGGAACCTTTTCTCTTCTGAATAGTAGGTCTGCTTCCATATGATCCCTTTCAAGGGTCTGCCCCTGCTAAGAGATGCTTGTTCCTCCTCTGTCACACATTTCCAGCTGCCAGATGCCATGCTTTTATTGCTGCTTTATCACTATAGTGGGTTTTTGTGTGTGTTTGGTTTTTTGTTTCCTTAAAGTAGCATTTCCTAGAATCAGTTGTTGGTGTGGGAGTAAATGTTTAATTTTTTTTAGGAGACAGGAGGTTTCTTGCCCTCATGATTACTGTGAAGAACTTAAAAATATGACCTCAAGTGGCTGAATAGACATGTTATTTTTCTTTAAATCCAAATGTAATGTTAATCTCAAACATTCATGTGTTGAATCATGATTTAACAGCACTGTGGGGACTTCCTTTTAGTACCTTTTTCAACATTGTTATTAGCTGCCTTTTACTTGTGCTGTTAGTCTTTCATATCTTTGTGTTTCCAGTTGTCCTGTGAAACATGGAATTACTCCTGGGGTATAGATACACCTCAAGCAAATTACTCACTCCTTGTAAAAAACAGTAAGTGTGCTGCAGAGCAGCTTCCTACTTTCCTGAAGTGTGTATTATTCTTGAAACCTCTGGGCTGTTCTTTCTTTTTTTCTCTTCTTTACAGTATTTCTCTTTTCATTCCTCTCGGTGGGAGTAAGCTGGCTTAACTCGAGGGTGTGCCAGCACTGCCATCAAGCTGTAGTTCTCAGCCTGAACAGAAATAATGCTGAGAGAAAGCAGGGGTTATTGAACACTTCAATTTCTTCCAGAATTCCATCCTATCCAAACAAATGAACAGAGTTCCCTCTTATGCCTTAAGCAGTTTTTAAAGTTAATATATTATTCTTGGGTAGGTAAAAAAATATAAAACTAGACAGAAGGGCTAAGTGCATTAACAGCTGTGCAGAGCACACTGTCTTCTCACTGTGTGTAGATAAGCCAGAGGGAAGACAGGTCTACTCAGGAGCAGAAAGCTTTGATGTGTAACAAAGGACCTGAGTGTGGAGTAATAAGACAGGATGGGACTTGTTCTAGATGTGTTCACGCTCTGTAGGGCAGGCAGTGACTGGGTCTGGCACTGACCTGCTGTCTGGAAGGTCTGCACTCAAGGCCTTGAGGTGTTCAGTGTGTAGGTATTACAAAGGCAAGAACAGAAGGCAGAGCACAGCCTGTTGATTAGCCATGTCATATTATAGGGCGTATGGTGACAGAGTCCTAGAAATTGCTTTGGATTCAATAAGTAGTCATTGCCTAAAGCTGTAATTTGTCTTGTATAAAATAGCTTAATGTAAAGGTGCTAACCTGGCTAGGTGTCTGTTTTTTGTGTGTGAATATTAAACTAAATAGTTCTATTTATCCTCTCCAGGAAAGCTGGGTTACCAGTGTAGCAATGGATGGTTTAAAGATCCTGCTTGGAAAGTTTGTTTTAACAAAGAATTGTAGGAATCTTTAAAACATGCAATATCAGAATCCCTGCAAACTGGCCTTGGAGACAAACCTGATCTGTTTGTGCCTCTTCTTGAGGTGCTGAGTGTCTTCAGTGCAGCTTGTGCTGACAGCCCTGTTTGGAGTGCCAGGCTTGACCCCCTGGCAGCGCTGCACTTGGCTCTGTGCTGGCTGTGTTGTCCTATGGCTGCTGGCGCAGAGCATCTAAGATGCAAGCTGCAGACTGCTCCTGATCTCCCAGGAATTAAAATGGCAGGAGGACTGAGGGCAATTATGGCACAGACCTCTTGTTCTTATGGGGGATTAAATGCCAAGTTCCACACTGGCAGCAGTGTCTGGGAAACATGTAAGAATTTGGCTTTTAGCTTCCGCCTCCCCCTAGCCAGAATGCTACAGCAGCTTAAATGGAGTTTCTGTGCCTTGGGTGCTGTCACATCTCCAGTTTAACCTGGTTTGATCTTTCAGTTTATACCCATAGCCCCAACATGTATAGAAACACCCAAAGCACTGAAACAGGGAGGTTATTTCCCTAAGCCTCCTTAGCGGGTGGCCATTCAGGAGTTGGAATAAATTACTGGGTAACACAAGGGAGACGCAGGCCTGGCATTGTCTTCTGAAATTCCCATGTTCTAGCTCAAAATACTCTTTTCTCCTAGATCTTGTCACCATGAAAGCTGTGAGAATCCTTGTGATTAACATCCTGTGAGTCCTGCATGAGCCAGGAGGAGGGAAGGAAGTATCCAGTCTCCTTCCACGGCTTTTACACCCTACTGGTGCTGTAGGCAAGCCTGCCAATACACTTTTCCATTGCCCTGGCCTGTTCCAGAGCACCACTATTGCTCTTTGCTGCTTAACCTGGGACTGTGGTCCAAACCAAACTCCTGTGCTTTGCCACTGAGGCTTACTGGAACTGCCCAGGTGCATGAGCATCACTCAGCCACCACAGGACTGTACTTTGTAATGCTGGCCAGCAGCAGATGTTCCAAACGATAGTATATGTGAGTTTGTACTGAACAAGTTTTAACAACCTTTCCTTTGGGGGAATTTTGTTCCTGACCCATTTAAATTAATTACTTGCATTACTATTATTATCATTAAAAATGGAAGTACAAGTACTTGGTCCTCTAGGTGTTGTACAAACACTATGCACTATCCTTTTTTTTTATAGTATAAGAATTTATATCCCTAACTTTTAAAAAAATATTTAATGTAAGCCTTCATCTTCCATATAAATGTTTAAATTTTTAATTTTATATTTAATCCAACTAAGCTCTCAGTCTCAATATTTTCTGGCAATGAAAACCAATGCAATGTTATTCTCCATAGCACATAATTTCCTTTTATGGTTCCTGAATTAATTGCCTTTTGTTTTTATTGAATCCCATCTGTCCTTGTGTTCTCGATCATGAGAGGAACTAAGGGGCCTGGCTTTATGTTCTCTGTTGTTCATTACTCTAGGGGTAGTTCCTAAGACTGTGGCTTCTCTGTCTCTTTTCAACCCAAACTGTCTGGTAACATGCTGACTGTCTCTCTGTGTCTTCTCTTTCTGATGGATCTTTAAACTTTGGTAACCAGAACTGAATGCAGTTTGCCAGGGGAGGCTCTGTCACCTGCTGATTATTTGAGTACAATTTTCCATAGTAAGCAATGCTGTGAGTGATTTCAGTGCTGTACTGTCTTTATGCTGGAGCCAGCTTTACACTTGCTAGTGTGGTCGTGGTGGCAGCCTTGCCACAAGGGGATGAAAGCCCACCGAGGTTAGTTGTCCCCATGTCTCAGGAGGTGCAGAAGTTGCACTGAGCTCACAGCAATGTCTGGGGAGCTCTGGGCAGGGAGCCCCCAAACATCTGTGTAGAGCTTTGCCTTGGCTGATGCACCTGTAGGGCTGCTGCAGTCCACCTTTGCAGCATTGCTAGGTGGGATGAGGCTAATGCATATACTCTGTTTCTAGGGACTGACAGCTCAGTCAGTGTTGCTGTGGCTGCACCGTGCCATGTGGATGCTGTGAGACAATTTCCCATAGCAGTGTGGCACATGCTGGGAATATCATTGTGACTGGCTGGGAGCAGGGGCAGGAGCAGAAATGTGGCTATGGTAAGGGTCTGAGGAGCAGCTATTAGTGGTCCAGGTATTTCTCTTTGAGGGAAAACCCCAGTGCTGGTGCCTTCCTGACATGCAATGCCTGCACTGGTAGCCATCCATGCTTTGGCCAGCAAAAGCTGAATTAAATATTTATCCCTTTCCTGTGGCTGAGCACTGTTTTGATGATTTCTATGAATTACATTCTATGCTGTAATTAATCAGGTGGCTGTTTATTAACCTGGACAGGACATTGATTACCCTTGTAATACCTGTACACTTGTAGCAGAGAATAACAGATCAGTTTTTCAAAGGTATTAGTAGAGGCATTGGTGAGGAACCAGGAATGTGGATATTTGCCATCTCAGGGGTAAGAGAGGTAGGTCTGCCTTTTGTCTGTCTTCCTTTCTTTCTGAACCAATATCCTGAAGTTTCTTCACCCCCAAAGAGCTGCAGTGATCCACCAACCACTTGAAGACAGACTTTTATGTGTATATTCAGCAATCAGATGAAAGCTTTTGAGAGGTGAACTGCACTGTGGTATTTAACACTATCCCAATAGACCCCCAGGAGTTTCTTGCAGCTAGAGGGACCAGAATCACCTCTGGTGGTAACCAAACTGCTCCTTGTAGAATGAGGCACTGCAGCCTGGACCAATGCATGTCTCCTGGGCTGTTTTCACTTGTTAGGAAAAATATTTAATTTTCCACATCAAGAAGAAAGGTTCATTTGTGTAATATCCCACTCAGTACTATTAAAATCCCTTTCTACTAACCAGTAACTGAGTATCTCTGAAATCAGTCAAGTGCCAAAACTGTCGTGTCTCTTGGATCAACACCAATGGCTCACAAGATATGCTAATAAATGGATTACATTGTGACTGTGTGGGGCTCTGTCTTATTTTTAATAAAGTAATCTGTTTCAAGGGCAGGTTTTAGGAGTTTTTTCAGCACCGAATTGAGCTAATTAAGTGTTGCAGTGTTATTTTTAGAGAAGCTTCAACATGCATGTTGCAAAGTCAGAATCATGTTAGCTGCCATTACAATGAAATGCAACAGTTCTTCAAAGGCCATAGTTTTGGCCATTTGGAACAGGTAGGGAGCAGGTTAATTAATTGCACTTAACAGGCTTTAATATATCAGCTTTCTGATTTGTTGTTATAGGTGATTTTTTTATACAAACTTATTCAGCATGAATTAGTCTCCTTTCAGTCTAGGATTCCTGTGTCACCATTCCAAGAGTCAAAGCCAGCCTTGCAAAAGTGGAAATGGGAGAAGGAAAATGCAGCTTGAACAAGCCATCGATTCAAGAACACTGTTGTACTCTACACCCACCACCCCACTGCTGAAACCTGAATTTCTGTACAAAAAGGCTTTTTTGAAACGTAGTCCAGCTCCTTGCAAGGTCTGAACTGACTTTCCCAAGTTATTAGGGTTAGACTGCAGCTTGGTGTAGCTGATTCCTGCAGACTCCAAGTACTGTAGCATGTAACTTTTTGTGTGTACTGACCCCAGCCTGCTGTTGGGAACTGACATGCACTGACTGGAGAAGGAACTGCTTGTGCTTAACACTTTCTTTGCTTCATGTCTGAGACCCTGCCAGACTGTCAGCTTTGGTAATGGCAGAAGAAAGAAGGAAGTATGAAAAAGAAAACAAATGCTACTGCAGGTTAGTGTGAAAGGAAGAGGAAAATATTCTCGTAACCTGTGAAATACAAGATGCCAGACATATGCTCAGCAATCCTTGCAGGCAATCTTATCTGTACATGCCATCTTATACTTTCTAAAGAGTAGTAATGTTCATACATGAGGTCTTAGCCATACTTGTTGTCTTTATAATAATTATTTTAACAGCTGTTGCAAAGTGTTCCTCTACTGTCTCCATTTTCCATGTATGCACCAGTCACAAACAGTGAATTCCCTTTTGAATGAGGCTTTAATGAGGCACATGTTCATATTCTCTAAGACTCCCAGAAGACAGAACCTTGGACACTATCGGTTCAAAGTCTCCTATGGAAAGCATCAGTCAAAGACTGGAAAATGCTCAGTCCAAATGGAGGATGTTTGTTTTCCAGAGCATGTAATTCTTCAGGGCAGCTTTGCTTCCAGCTTCCTGGTACGCACTGTCTGGAAAAGCTCTGCGCATCTTCCACAGCCATTGCCTGGTTGGGAGCAGAGCAAGGGGCAATGAGCTCTGTGCTGTCCCTTCTCTTGTGCTAAAGCAGGGTTTTCTCCATCTGTTTATGGGTCCAGTGTTTTGAAATAAATAATGGTAGGTGGTTGTTATGTCTGTAGAGATGTTTCATATCTGTTATTAACAGTGATCTTTTAGGAGGAACAGGAATTCAGGATAAAATAATTAACTGCAGTTTGCCATAGTGCCAGAGCACAAGAAACTATTTTTCTGCACATCCAATATATTGCTTAGACCCAAAGCCATATGTGTGCTTTAAAAATTTGCCTTTGCTTGTCATTTCTGAGTGCATTATCACATGCAAAGAGACAAAGAAATCTTTGTTGAATGAGAATGGGGCTGAACAGCTGGGTCCCACTGCACCAGCAGTGAAAATCTCTGGAGTGCTGTATTTTGTTATTGAGTCTGTGTTAGCTTCAAGCCACAGCAAGGATGCCTTTTACTTCCAGAAATAAAACCACACTGGATATGACTCGAAGAATAGACATGACTCACCCTTGGAGAGCAGACACTTCTGGGGTGCAATGCAGACCCTCTCTGATTTTTAGTCCCCAGTGAGAGCTTAAGATAGGAAATAAATGTAAATGTTGCAATTCTGCTTCAGGGTATGTGTGAGCGCTCAAATGTGTCTCTCATACCAAATGCTGCATTCTGAAAATTGTCTATTATGGAGGCAGGGGAATTCTGAACAGCAATTTCCTTTCTCTGAAATGAGAGAAAGGGAAAAAAAAGGTACATTCCTTTAAGGGAGAAACCATCTTAGTGGCAACCTTGTCATCTCTGCAGGATTTCTTACTGAATTTGTTTCTTCCTAGCAGAACGCTGCTGAAATTGTGATAGTTTTTCATGGTCTCTTCAGCAGTGACTACAGTTTTGTCTACTAGAAGATCCATGAGGGAAGATGCATGCCCATCTCATGCAATAAGTTGCCTGGGAAAAAATTGGATGAGTGTTTATGAACTTCTGTGCCTTTCCAAGCCACAGCCCCAAGGAAAAGAAGCGAGTAATCACTCCTGCACTCCCTCACGTTGGCCAGGGGAACAACACACCTAAGCCTGCACTGCACAAGCCAGAAAATACTTTTTTACAGTGTCTTGAAATGTACTTTAAGACAAAAGTGCACATGTTCACTCTGCTTTGCATGTCTCATCACTTCCATCACCTCATCCATGATTTCAGCCTGTGATACTTGAGAAACTTGTGGTACCCCAAAGCTGGAAGAAGCAGCAATGGGAGTGAGTATTGTTACAATTTATTGCAATGAAACATCATGTGCTGAATTTGTAATTTGAAGCATGTCAGATTATTACATCTCTCTAATATTCCTCCTCTCCTCTGCCCTTTCTTGATGTAATGGGTATTCTCTATTGGATTTTGGTAAAATCCAACAGTGTGGCATTCCACATCCTGTTGAAAAGATACTGGTGAGCAGCACCAGGGTTATGGCATCACTGTGTTTCCCTGCCCATTTCTGTCCTTTCCAGTGCCACAACATTCAGGTCAGAGTGCTGAATCTCACCTGTGGTTACCTCTTCATTCCTTGGATGCAATGCATATGGTTTTTTGTTTGTTTGTTTATAGATATATATATACACAATCTCCTTTTCCCCCATCAAAATACGCATCAAAATTTCAGCTGTATATTTTTATTCTTTGAAATTCCTACAACCTTCTAAATATTTTTGCCTCACCAGGGAAACACTTTTCCTGAGGTGAAACCCTTCTTTCATTAAACACTCCACGAAGTATTACGATCCTCAGTGTATCTTTGCTTTCTCACATGGCAGAGGTTCTGTGCAATGCCCCTGGCCCAGAGTGCTGCTGATGTGACCTGACAGAACTCCCATAGCCAGGCAGGTGTGTCTGTCTCTCCAGTTACTGCTGCTGTGCTGCACTAATGGGTCATTCGGCAGTACAGATCCAGTCAGGCATTGGCACAGGACAACTTTACTGCAGCATTAGCCAGAATATGTGTCAGAACTTGGCACAGTGTGCCATGGCACGTGTCCCTGTACCTCTCACATGGTGTCCTGCTCCCTGTGAGTGCACCTGTGGAATGTTGGCCTTGGTGCCTTGGATAGCTTGGGAGAAATACCTGTTACCAACCTTAGCCACCACCTGGGAAAGTCTTGGGAGAACCACCATGCCAGTGTCAAGGTGTCATTTGCAGCCTGGCATTAACCACCCATTAACATGGTGGGAAACACAAATAGCCATTTTCACATCTTTGCTTTCTGTCAATGCTCAGCCCTGCAGACTCTTTCTTTACTGGTAGGAAAGTCACTACTTTCCTTTGCTTGGGGTTCTGGCACTTTCCAGAACTTTCACTACACTAGGAGGCACCGAAGGATCTGACACTTCAGCAAGTAAACATTCCTCTTACAGTGAACAGCCCTCTGTCTTTGAAATCTTTCACTGGCAAGCACTGAATTTGTAAGGAAAAGCCACAAAGAAAGTTTCCTTTAAGATCCAAGGGGCATCCCTTAGGACGCCCCATGAGGACCCATCAATTAATGTAATTTTTTTGGATCAAGGACTATAGATGAGGCAGATGGTGAGTATTCCCAGATGCAGTTCAGTTTCTCTCAGCTCTAGATTTACCATTTCTTAGTATATAATTCTTTTTTCCCTGTCATTTGCTTTTCTTCCCTCTGTACAAACATGGGGAGGGAGGTGCAGGCCCAGCTGTTTGGCTGACTGTGCACTCAACTTGGAGAGAAGACCTACCCTTTGGTATTTTACCAAAGACTCTCAATGAAGCAATGAACTAGAACTCCAAAAACAGAACTGTGGGGAAAAAACCATAAAAAGAGCCTCACCCCCACAGCCTTTGTAGCAGGTAGGGTAAGAAAGCATTGCCTAACTGTGGGGTGATAGCCCTGATAACTTCTTGATGACTTAAGGGAAAGGCCTCAGCCCCTGGAGGGACTCCCAGAACCACTGTTAGAGGACAAGGAAACCCCAGTGGCTTTCCAGAAGTGCTAAAGCCAGGCTGGCAGGATTAACAAAGGATGGAGTGCTGTGGGAATGGCAGGCCTTCCTTTGCCACATCTTCTGGGAACACAGGGAGCCAACGCCCAGGCTGTGTCACCTGTCTGTCACCCCCCAAACCAATTGCTGACTAGAGTCACTCAATCTACCCAAGGAAAAAAGTGTAAAAGAGATTGAACAAGAGCAAATATCGGGGAGGGAAGTCCATCACCACTGCGGAGTGCCCAGCGAGCTGCCGTGTGTCCTCCCAGCGCTTCGGACAATGCAGGGCTGACAGAACACGAGCTCTCTGCCCCCCACACTCCGCATCTCACACTCTGCACTCTTACGACGCCTGTTGCTCGATACATTCTGTCTTAGGGCTTACACTGTGCCTATTACGTTATACCTTATGCAGTACCTTATACCCTTACAATGTGCAGTCACTTTCAGCCCCTGTAGCCAGGCGGGCACGTTCCCGGAGAACACTCCGCGTTCCCGGCGGACACCCCGCGTTCCCGGAGGACACCCCGCGTTCCCGGCGGACATCCCCCGTTCCCGGAGGACACCCCGCATTCCCGGTCCCTGCCGGCGGTCCCGGCCTGCCCCGCGCGGCGGAAGCCGGAAGCGCGGGGGCGGAAGCGGCGCTCAGCTGGCGGGGGTGTCGCAGGTGAAGCTGGGAGGCGCGGAGCCATCTTGGTGCCCGCTCCGGGCAGTGCCGGGACC
>VWZD01006510.1:1617262-1808615 GCA_013396695.1 Sakesphorus luctuosus
GGGGCCGAGCTGCCGGAGGTCGCGCCGCCCCGAAGCCCCCGAGCAGAGGGAAGCTGCGCCCCGGGCCTGGCGTGGCCCCGCAGGAGCGGCGGCAGCAACACACGCACGGCAGCCCCGGCACTGAGACACGCACGGCCGCGAGCCCGGCCCCGCTCAGCCCCGGCACTGAGACACGCACGGCAGCGAGCCCGGCCCGGCCCCGCACAGCCCCGGCGCGGCCCCTCCGTGCCCCCGTCCCGCACCGACCGACCGGCCTCTCCGCCTCAAGCACATTCTGTGGACATAAGCATTTTTTAACTTTTTTAAGAACTTTTTCCACCTCCACCCCCTGGGATTTTTACGAGCTTCCCCATAGTGATTTCCTGCTTCCCCCACCTCCGACAGCGCTGACTTTGTTTATCCTGGTACAGTGATATGGGGATCGAATCAAAATCGAGATTTTAAATATTGCAGGAGCCCTCAAGTCCATTCACCTGTTAAAAGTCAGCAGTGCTGTTTCTGTGTTTCTTTCCCCCCCACGTCGCCCGTCGGATGTGATGGAACTCATGTTCGCAGAGTGGGAGGACGGGGAGAGGTTTTCATTTGAAGACTCCGATCGCTTTGAGGAAGACTCTCTTTGTTCCTTCATCTCAGAGGCGGAGAGCCTTTGCCAGAACTGGAGAGGATGGAGGAAGCAATCGGCGGGACCCAATTCTCCCACTGTCAAAATGAAAGGTGAGGTCACCTGGTTTCGTTGGGGTGTTCTTTGGTGGAAGTTGGGCACGGGGCGGGGGGCGGTGAGGAGATGGAGGAATGGCAAAGCAGCAAAGAGAAGTCATATGTAGGATCATTGTCAGGACAATTTTGACCAAAGACTGAAACTGAACGTTTACCGGAGATCTTAGGACGAAGCTGTCCTGTGGGTGAGTTTTCACCTGCGTGCGCTCTGTAGCGTTGTGATGCTGCTGTGCTGAGCAGGCTCCGTGGGATTGCTCCTGGAAATCCGAGAACACTTCTCTGTAAACAAACGGCAGGCTTGGCTGGGAATAACTGGGCACAGGTACCCCCATGCTGTGATTGAAGTACACCAGGGTTTCACAGAGGGGTTTTGAACTGCCATAAAACCGCTCATGTGAAGCCATGTAAGCCGTCATTGTACAGAGCAATACATTTTCCTGGTCTCATTCTTGGCATTTCACGTTTTTCTAGTAAAGTAGCTCTTTATTTTGCAGCAGTAGAACAAGAGGGCCTTAAAACTGTCACAAAGACGTTCATGGTAACTTTTTTTTTTCATAGCAGACAGGAAAACAAGTAACACTAGCAATTTAAATTTGTTTCAATTAACATATACATACTAGCTCTTTGCCTGATTTTTTTTCTTTTTAGTGAAACTTAATGTATCTTGTTATCCCACTGCATTGTGACCCTCTAATTCAGGTACTGTTTACATCGAGCAGAGCCAGAGCCAGCAGAAATTACACAATCTTTCTCTGCTCTTCCTTCCATCTCCTCCTGTTTTTTCAGTCCAATGTCAGTACTTTTCCTGTTACTGCTGACCTTTGTGACCATTACCTGCCTAAGTGGAACTGCAGAACTCCATTGTTTTCTGAATGTTGCCCTTCCATGAACAGAGAATGCAATTTATATTGAGTTGTGCTGAAATCTGGCCATGGTATGCTACGAACAAATGTCCAGGTGTGGCTGGTTTAGTGCCAGAGGGTACACTGTGCATTAACCATAGGCTTTCCAGAGCAGCTTAAGCTTTAAAATTTTAATAAATTTGAGTTCCAGGTGTGGAACTGCTGGTGCCTCCTGTCTAGTCAGGCTTGGAGTGGGTGGTAAGGTGAAAACTGAAAAAAACCGACCTAACTCCAAACAAGAGAAAGAAAATTGCTGAATACATGTCCAGTTGGATGGCACTGTTGGATCCTGCTGCTGGGGTGCACTGGTGTCTAGTATGGAACATCCTGCTGGGGTAAAGAAGGGGAATTGTGTTTGTGTGTTTTTAAAGCTGCGAGTGCAGAGATGTGGAAATGCACACTGGGCATGGGGCAAAGCGTATCTGCTTCGTGTTCTGCCCTAAGTCTGGGGGCACTTCTTAACTTGCTGGAAAGGAGCTGAAATGGTGAAAACATAGTGGTGTGGAAATAAAGATTTCTAGTTTGGCAGAGGTGTATGAAATTGATTTGCAGGGATCTACAAGCCAGACTGATGTTTGCAAAGGTGATTGTTTTTGTTTGACTTGAAGATGCTTTTAGCCAGCTTTTCTCAGTGTGTGATTGCACATTCTTCTGAGTCTTGGCCTAGTTCCTTTAGTTCTCTTGACTGAATTACAAGCAGGCAGCAGTTGCTCTCTGCTGTCATCCACTTGTTGAGTTACCATGAAAAGTCACTTCAGTAGGTTTTGCATATTTGCAATCCTCAGTCTCTCTTCTGACATGGGAAACTACAGCTAGAGTTGTTGTGATAATTGTAATTATTTCCATGATATTGAGATGTCACTGTTCTGGATTCTGCAAACCAGCATGGAGCAAGGCTTGTATTGCTTGTGCTTAGTTCATGTATTTTAGGTTTTATCTGTAGAGAGACTTAATTCCCTTATATGAGTTTTACTTTAAAAACAGGGACATTCTGAAAGGATACTGTTGCCTGCTTCAAGGCCCTTGCTGGCAATTCCCAGGCTGTGGTCAGAGTTATTTTGAGAAGTATGTGAACATGGATGTGCTGCCTAAATAATTATTTATCCACTCTACAAAGTCCCATGTGATATTACCAATATGGACACTTGTAGGGACTTCACTGTACAGTGAGTTTCACCTGATGTGGGATCAGAACTCCTGTACCAATTTTGTTATTTTTTACCTCTTTTTGACAGTGTTTTTTAGTCAGAAAATACAGTTTGTATTGAGAACTTGCTGGATCCTGGGGTTGTCAGTTGAAGTGAGTCATTTCCAATGTGATAATTCTGAAGTGAGCTGTGTGATTTTATTTCCACATTTTGCCATTTTTCCATGCCCTGTTGCCTGTGCATACAAAAAATGAGGTTAGACACTAAGTGTCTGAGTGCTAAGAGAAAATAAGAGTAACTATATTCTGTTAGTCTTTCCCTCCAGTTTGGAGCTCAGCCTGTGTTTTGGTTTGGAATCAGCCAGACAAGTTATGTAATAGAAAGGATTTTTAGTTTTTTCAATTGTTTTTGGTTTGTCCTTGTGAGCATCCAGTTCTTCATTAATTAGTTCAAAGAGGATCCCTCTGAGACTGATGAAGTGCTGTTGGCTGGGGAGTCCTCTGAAACAAACAAACTGCTCACACACACACCACTGATGGCTTTCTTGCCTTTTGCAAATTTTATTTTCTTCTTGGGTATTATGATTATTGTGCTTACTGTACACTTTGCAGTGAGGCTCGGGGTAGCTCGTTCCCTGCAGAGGGTTCCCACAAAGGAGATCTATTCACTTTTCTGTCAGTCACCTCATTGGCTTGCTCGGATCTTTAGTGGTTACATCAGAAAAATAGAATGTAATTGGTGGATTTTTCCTCATTTCATTTTTGCTCTGTTAAAGTCCTCATTTAGTTTTCTTACCTTACACCCTAGAAAGGAGTTTTCCCTTAAATACAGAATTGCCAATGGGAAGAAGTCATGCATTGTGTCCACTCTTAGATTTCGAAACTACTCTCCATGTCCACTGATTCACCTGGACTCATCCTGGAACTGTGTCAGTTTTGGGAGCACCAGGAGGCCTGTCATGATTTTGAACTTAACTAAGAATTGATGCAGGCAGTGCTCTCCTAGAAAATATTATAAATTATGTATTAAACATATATAAATATTATAATAAATAATATATATTTACATATACTATATAAATATATATATAATATATAGATTCTCATTATCCATCCCCAGACAGTTTTTGTTCTTTCCAACTGTCAGGAGTGCCCACACTGTTAAGTTTTGGGCACAGTGCCTCAAAAGTACAGGCTGTAGAGAGGGAATCTTTGGCAGAGAATACACAGAGCCTGAGGTGAGGATATGATCAGTTTAGAGATGAAGGTCTACACTGGTAAAATGACAGTGACTGATTTACACAGACAGAGAATAGATGGCTTAGAGAGCAACACTGCTTCCTCAGGGCTGCCAGTAACTAATAAATTAAAGTTAACCTGTGTTCAAGCAGTGGCTTCAGAAAACAGCAGGAAGACAATGTAGTCTCTTTCCAATTCATCCTGCGCTCTTCAGACTCTTGGTCTTTTAAGAGAAGAATGTTGGTGACATCCAAAGTGTGTCTGTTCCTTGAGCCCAGTGGGGCTGGAAATGAAGACTCTGGTTCGCTGCTGTTTTGTTACTGCCTATTACTGTGTATTATGAAGTTACAACTGATTTTTTTTCTGCTTTATTTGTGCCTCTGCTATTAAGAAGGAGATTATGGAGCCAACTCACACTTCTGGGAGGTTTAGGTGTAATATGTCTTGTTTGTTGTATTTTTTAGTTTAATACAACACGTGACAAATCTGCTTTAGCTCAGGTATCTCTGTTATAATATATCCAAGTCCACTAAAACATTAAAAAGCCAGAACAGTAATTGTTGAGCAAAAGTGTTATATAGCTCCCTAGTGAGTTTCTTTATAGAAACAACTGAATTCTAAAAATACAAATGTTGGTGAGAAGAATATGACAAGTGGTTATGAAATAAGCAGAGATCAGGTGTCCACAGAGTAAAGGTAATACAGAAGTGAAGGCTTTGCTGCTAGTATTAGATGGGTTCCTCTGTATTTTGTCACCCTGGTAAATGAATTTCACCTGCTTTTGTACTCTCATCTGTAGCTGATCATGTTGTTGACTTGCTATGGAACAGAAGCAAAACTTCAAGTTGAGTAAGAGACTTGGTGTGTTGCAGTGCAAGGTATAAAGGGCAAGTTAGTTCATCGTTGCTGAAAACACCACGGAGAAACTCCAGGGGCAGTGGTTTGTCAAGGCTGACTGGTGTAATTAAATACACTGTTTCAGAGCTGGGATGCAGATTTCAGAAGCTGTCTAGAAGATCTTGCTAAATGAAAGGGTGGTTTCACAATGCATTAATACCTCTCCTGTTTAAGAGAAGGACATATTGAATGAGTCTTACATGTTTGTATTTTCCTTTGCATTTTCCTGTGCCTTTCTGAGGTAATTGAGTGTGTGTACCCCTCTATTCAGAAATGGGTACTGGAGAAACTCCATGAAGAAGCTACCAGGAAAAGATACTTCTTCAAGGCTGAGATTTTAAATTACCAATCCTGTTTTAACTCTCATGTTGGTTTTCTGGCCTTTTCCATTAGTTAAGCTTCTCTTCCCCTCCTAAAAAGTCTTGAGCATTCTTTGCCTGTTTTAAAGTCTTACCTTTCTACAAGGAAATGCCTCATTTTCTCCTGTCTCATCATTCTACTCATCTTTCTTTCTGGCTTCTGTAGATTTTTCTTTTTGTGTTTTTCTCCTTCCTTTCACCTTGCAGAGATCTCTGTGCTGCTGAATGACCAGAGATCGCAGAGTCTGTGTTTACCCTTCAGGCTCACTGAACCTGCAGGGGTTATTCTTCTCAGTGGCATGTTGACCTCTGGGGAAGCAAGGATAAGGATTCAGGTTTGATCTTAGGCCCTGGATTGTGCTCTCCTCCCTTTGTTTCCTATCCCTTTCTTTAACTCCTCTACATTTTTTCCCCTCACCTGTTCTTCATTACTAAAAATGTTTAATTTTTATTTTATTTTTATCTTTATTTCTTACCTATAGCTAACTAGGTCTGCCCTGAGGTGAAAACAAGGTGAAGACAAACCCTCTCAGGATTTCTCTCAAGCCACACTTAAAGTTTGACATGTGTGGTTATCTGGGCAAGTGTAATTCTACAACAAAATGCAAATGTATTTTGATCATTGAGTATTTTTGCATATGTTAAAACAGCTTTCTCTTTTCAGGCTTAAGAGGTTTTTTCATGCTTGGAAGTACTGCTTATGTCACCTTTTTGAGTGCTAGTGCCAGAAGTTATGTTGTTAAATTAACGTTTGAGTATCTGTATGATCAGGTGCTGTGAGCAGGAGGAGGAGGAGGAAACTACTTTTGTGTCAGCCCCACCAAGCACCTCGTGTTCTGAGCTGTGCCCCTTTGTGTACCTGGGGTCACCCGTCAGCCAAGCACTGGGGAATCAAACTGAAAACAAACATTTCTGCAGCTTCTGGAGTGTTGCTGATAAAGGCCAGGAGTCCAGATGGGTTTTTTCTGATAGATTACAAAATATATAGGGAAGATGAAATTTCTGCCCTGATGAAGGCCCCGGAAGATTGAAAATAAGAGCTTAGCTACTGTCAAGATGCATCTTCATTTCTAGGCAGATTACTCAATTTGAGAACCTGCATTTTCTGAGTCTGCTTTTTGCTAGTATTCTAAAACATGGGTGAATTTTTGTAACTCTTCACTTGACCATTAGAGATATTTTTTTCTCGAGTTGCTGAGTTCAGAAAGTGATCGGAAGTTTCAAGAAGCCACAGAGCCTTGTTAATAGGTGGAAGTGTCCTCCTGGCTTTATCTTGTGCTCCTCTTGCTCTGGTTTGGTGTTGCTTCAGTTGTAACATAGTGACATGATCTGTATGTTTGAAGCATTTAAAGCAGTAGTGCATGGGGTCAGCTAAGCTGCTTATCCTTCTCAAGGACAGGGAGTTGGTTTTGCTGTCAAGTTATGAACAGGAACTGTGTTTTATGGATATTTTCAGAAGATGGAGTGACTTTGCTTCAGTCTTTTGGTGTTGGAGAGATCTCAGAAGATACTCATTTGCCTAACTAAATCCATGAAATGGACTGCAGTTAAGCATTGCCCCACAGCTTTTGATATTATTTTTGTACATGGAAAATAATAGACATGCTTGTAACTAATCCCTGCTCTGTGGACACTCTGCTGTGAACAAAGCTGCCTGCTTGCTTCATGTATTCCTTTGTACCCAGGTTTGTTTCCCTCCTGTTGTTCTCTGTGTAGGTGATGTGAAAAAAATGGAGGGGAATTTTATTTCTTGTAGGATATTACCAACTGATCAGCTGCCTGCTTTGGTTTGAGTGAGAGGAGATGGCGTTGCTGTGGGGTGAGAGGCTGGGCGGGCTCGGGGTACCAGCGTGGGCAGGCGGTGTCCGGAGCGGGACGGCTGAGCTGCACCTTCCAACTGCGGGGAGAGAGCCTGACACTGAAGGGCGTTGGGAGGGAGCTCTGTAACCTCACATAAAGCCATGGACCTGCAGACCTTCCATTTGGGGAGATTCTTACAAAACCAGAGGGGACAGAGAGGAGCCAGGTAGGATTTGTTTCAAAAGCATTTAGATACCTGACTTCTTTTGACTTGTGTTTATGAAATAGATAGTTAAACCTCTAATGATTTCCCACTGGTAATATTAAGAGTTAGTGTCTTCTTTTAGTTCCTGACAGATTTTTATTCTCACTCTAGAGGTGAGAATGCCTCATCTTTTATCTGTTCTTTTCAGACAATAACTTTCCCATAAGCCCCAACAAAAGTGGCCTCGTGTCCTGCTGATACACTCAGTAAGGCAGCTCGTCAGTGTTCGCTGGTGCATTTGTTTGGAGGCCAAGTGACACTGCTCTGGGATTTAGACACGTGAAAAAAGCTGGTTAAAGATTAATTTTGCATGTAATACTGAAAGATGGTTACTAATGGTACAGAGCAGCACATTAAGAAGTAGAGTTTGGATGGTGTTTTGTATGACTTCCTTTCATGTCTGAAAACATCAGTACTTCGTGATAGAGATTGATTCTGAGCTGTGATGCAGTCAGACCTTTTGATTTGTATTTATGTTCTATCATCTACATTCAGAAGAATGTCTGGTCCTTGTTGGTCTTTGTAACTTTTTTTTTGTAACCTAAATTTTTTTTGTCATAGGCCACTGGAGACAATTTTGAATTCCGAGCTTTTAAAGTACCTTCCATGGGGCAGGACTGGGACTGGTGGTGGTGCTG
The DNA here is from genome assembly GCA_013396695.1 of Sakesphorus luctuosus. Taxonomy (NCBI): domain Eukaryota; kingdom Metazoa; phylum Chordata; class Aves; order Passeriformes; family Thamnophilidae; genus Sakesphorus; species Sakesphorus luctuosus. The sequence continues at coordinate 1,625,227 of VWZD01006510.1, forward strand.
AGCCTGCAGTCAGGGAGCAGGGGCTGTTGGGTGTCTGTGCTGTGAACGTGCAGCCCTGGTTGGGCACTGAGCTCTCAGAGTGGGGCGAGGAGGAACTGACTGGCCTGAAGCTGATCTGCTGCATCAGCTGTGGAGTTGTTCTGAGTGCAAGCTGCCCAATTTGTCACGAAACCTTGGCCAGCACTGGCATGAATAGAGTGTTTTGTAGCACTGTCTGTCTTGCTTTACAAAAGCGTGCTGTTCATTTCAGGATTTCTGACAGCTGTCGGTGGCTTGCCCAGGCTGCTCTTTTTATGAGACAAATTATTTTTTTAGAGAGGGAAATGGAACGGTGTTTGGATTTAGAATTTTCTTGTCTGAATTTCCAGAGGAGGTTGTCAAGTTGAGAATGCTGCTTTGCCTGCCTGATGCTGGTACCACAGTTTTGGGATCTCACTCATGGTAGAGTAGGTGAGAGGTGATGAAAAAATGCTTACTGACGTTTTGCTCTTTAGGTGCAGGGTTTATGAAGAGACAAACAGAACTACTGGCATAAGGCATCAGCATGCCATTGGATACTCCAGTTACTCCAGTTGCATCAGCACAACCCTGTGCAGATTTTCAGTTATTACGTAGGAGAAGCAATGAAGTCCAGTGGAAAATATACCTTTCTGATCTGGATTTGATTTGTGTTTGAAGAGGTTCTTACATTTCCTACAATGGATGTTTTCTGTGGGTACATTGTACACATCTGCAGTGAAATATGATGTGAACCATGAGGCAAAATGTAGGGGAGTAGGATCTTAGGACTCAGAAGTTTTTAATGATGGGGGAATGTGCTGGTGTTTCTGTCCTGGAGTCATGAAACCTAATCATGAATTTTGGTTTCATTTTTCTCCCCCTTCCTCATCAAACGTATTTTTCTTACCAAATACAGCTTGTAGCTTTCCACCTTTTCTGTGAACTGACATTCTGAGACATGATTCAAGTGGTTTTCTCTGTAGAGATCTGGTTTCTAATATAGTAGAGTGTTGTGGCTATAAAGCTTTAAGGACTTAAAGAATGCAAGTTTTGTAAGGAAAGAAGGGAAATGTGTTCTTGAAACACCTGATCCTTGGAGTGCAGAAAAAGTTTTCACATGTGCAGCTTTTTTCTGTCTATTAAGAAGGCTGATTACAAACCAGGTGTACCTGCTTGGCAATTAAAATTTACAGGGGCACACTCAAACTCTCTAGTCATGTTTAGTAGTGGTGAAAGGAGCTCTAACGTGATGGAGTGGTTGTTTTTCTACCACCACTCATGCTACTCTAAAGAGAGAATTTCTTCAGAATTTTTGCCTCCAGAAGTGTTGCTGCTGACACAGGAAACTGCAGATGAAATTGGGAGGACTAGAAACAAGCAGCTGCTCCAAGAAGGTATTGAGAAGTTTGCCTCCATCTTCACATACTTTGTAGCCTCCTGCCACGAGGAGCTGTTTCTTGCATAATTTTCTGAACAGTCCTGTTGTTTTCTTCTGGCACAGGTCTGTTCAGCAGTGCTGGGCACCTCCAATCCCCCTGGTAATGCCAGCACCACATTATTGGGTTAAAATGTAATTGCAGCCTATTGCCTGGATTGTGACTAGAGTAATAGTATTGTTGCTTGCTGTTGCTGAAGTCCACTTATGGCAAATACTGATATTTTGTGGGATGAAAGAATGTTTCTGAATCATTTTGTGCAAGTCTCCAAACAAAGTTGTGTTTGAATTGTGTGACAGAGTGATCTGAGTAGCTGTTCTGGCATCGGAGGATGTGGAATGGCTCCCCATGTGTCTCAGGTTCTTACCTGGTGTGGCACAGGACTGAGGTCTGATTCTCAAGGGAGAAATCTCCTTTGGAGACAGAGCAGGACGAAAGAGGAATATTTTCACCCCCAACCAGTCAAAATTCAGGCCAAGACATTGCTGCATGAATTACTGTGTGCTGTGCAGGCTGACATAAGAACCCCCCTACTCACCTGTGTCGGCTTGCTTGTTTCAGCATTGTTTGAGCTTTACAAGGAGGACCCTGGAAACTACAACATCTCAAAGAAAGCCTTTCTGAAGTTAGATTCTAAGACCATTTTATGCAGCAGTAGAAGGTTTTGCTGCTGGCTGAAGGTTTTTGCTATCAGGAAGAAATTATGAGTTACTCTAGGAAAATTATGACATGGCTGTGGGATTTTTGTCATACTCTTTACTAATTTAGGTTCTTAGAGGGTTAAGACTCTTGTATCTTACACACACATCATGCATCTTCCAAGTTTTAGTTCTCTGGTCAGTTATTGCTTAGCATTATAAAACCTCACCACTTTTTTTTTTTAGAGCTCTTTTATGCCGTGTGAAATCTTGTGGAAGTGTCACCAGGAGCTGGCATGAGATGGAGCACTGAAAGATGTAACTTAAAATATCTAATTTGAAAAATAGTAACATGAAGATAAAATAGTTTTTAATTCAGTGTAATATTGAAACAGCTGGAGTTGTGCTGAGTATGTGGAATCTTTAATCTGTTGGGTGCTCAGGTTCCTTAAAAAAACCTGTTTTGGGATGCAGTTGCTATGCTTGATTTTGGCATGATGGTGATGCCATTTCTGCACAGGTGAGCTGTCAGCTGGTTTTTGTTTGTGGGGTTTTTTACCTCTGTGTGCATCCACAGAGTGAGTGTAGAAAACCGTTGTGTAGTGGGTTTGTGAGAAATGTTTCGGGGTTTTTTTAGTAAGTCAGATGACCAGAAGGAAACTACAAGCCTTAACAGGTTTAAAATTACTGACACTTTTAAAAACCCCACCCACTCATCCCCTCTAACTCCACAATATACTGTATTCTGCAGTTCTTCAGGCCTTGTGTGCAAATAAAACTGAGTGTTGTTTTTTCTGATACTTTGATGCATGTTAAGGCCTGCATTACAGAGGGAACTAATTCTTGCTTCCTAAAATATCTTAATCTTGAAGGCCAAAGTTGTGATGTCAGGAGATATGTGTATGCAGTCAGCCAAAAATGTACTTCTTTCACTATGCAGGGAAATCCAAATCCAGCAACAAAGAGAGAGTGTGAGCCATGAAATATTTTGACTTAGATGTGTGAGCTGGTTGTGCTGTGGTGTTTGGCAGTTTTCAAAACGGAATTCAGATGAAATTTGGCTGTGCTGTAGGTGATGGAGATGGGGAGTGAGTCGGACACTCTCCTGTGATAAAACAACCCATTTACAATGGATTAAAAAAACCTCAGGCAATTCTTAAAATGTTGTGATGTTTGAAATGGAATTTGTGTCCTAATAGTTGCTGCAGTTTGTCAGCTAAGTGTGAGGTTTCCAGTTTTGGACTGTACTCTGCCCATCTGGGATGTGTATTTTTAATGGTTTGTGGCTATGAATCTCATCAGTCTTATCCAGTAAATGCTAATGAAAAAATTATGTTGCTTATTTGTCTTCTCAACTGTTTTGTTCATAGAAATGTCATTCTGTGGCTTAGGGCTGATGGAGGCCTCCCCCATGTTCTTCTTTGCTTTCAGTGTGGTCTTATATTTCGGTATTTGTTACTCTGACATTATTTTCAGTGTCATTTCACTGCTGCAAAATGTTTTTGTGATCAGATAGAGTTGTATAATTCTAGTGGAGGAAATAGGAGGTATAAGAATGTTTTGTAAACACAGATCTCATTAGGGGTTTAGCACTGTTAGGAAGCTTACCGGGGTAGTAGCAGTGGAGGAGGAGGAAGAAAACAGCAAACAAGAGAAGAATATCTGTTTCTAAATAAAAAAAAAACCACAAGATTTTTGTTTGGGAGTTCTGCACTATTGACAGGCAGTAAGAGGGTAATGTGCAAATTTAACAAGTGCATTACATGGACAGAAAAAGAAATAATCTTGATAGTTCTTTTTTTTTCTTTATCCTGTGAAGGAATCAGTGTGGTAATGATTCAAACTTTGTTCTCTGGAGCATTTTGCTAATTTGTTGATCATTTAGTTCTCTGCAGGGCTGTGTTTTCAGCTATTAAGTGCATGTGTGCATATAAATATTTTTATTCTTACATGGTGAGAATATCATCCTGCCATAGAAAGCCATATTTTTAGAGATTTTCTTGTGGTTACCTGCATGAAATACTTGGGGATTGCATTACAGTGCCCTGTCCGTGCTGGTTTAGTTGCACATGCTTGTTCTGAGTATGTGGATGGGTTAAAAGTACAGAAACATCAAGAGGAAACAAAACCAAAGGAGGCCTCAAGTGAGAATGTTCCCTCCAGTCTGTTTTCTGAGCAAGCCTGATGAGCAGGCCAGCAGCAGCATTTGTGGCATCCTGTCTCCATCCTCTTGTCTAGTCTAACCCTGTTGGTTTGTTACAGCATGTGAAAAGCTCACGCAGGTGAGTTCCACCACAGGTGGCTGTTCTCTGTTTGTTGTTGCAGCTGGCTCTGTGGGTGCTGAGGTGTTTGGCAGGGAGTTGGTTTGCAGTGGGCAGTAGCTGAGAAACAAATAGCTGGAACTCTACTGAACCCTGTACAGCATGAATTGCAGTGTCAAGGAATTGCTTATCTTCTGAAGATGGACACTCTCAAATAGTTGGGGCATCAGGATCCTGTATCTTCCCATCACTTTCCTTAATCTGTAAAAGAAAAATAAACTTCTGCTTTTTAGCAATATTGTGGTTTGCTTGGTTTTCTTTACAAGGAACATTGTGGTTTTTTCCTCTTTGTGTAAAATGGCATGGGATTAGTAATCTGAAGCAGGAGAATTGAAGACAGCTGGGAGTCAGTATTGGAATATTGCAGCGTGCCTTCAGCTTTTCAGGTGCTTCATTCTGAATGTGGTCGGGCTGGACTTCAGCTGGGTGCAGCTGTCAGGTTCTGATCTTGCAGGGTGTTGGTTCTGTCTTGGGGACTTCACTCCTCAGCTGACCAGTTGGGTTTATTCTCTTGTCCAGTATTTGGGGCAGGAAGGTTCATTCTCAGTGGCTGTTCAGTACTTGGCATGTCTGCTCTAAGAGCCTCCACCGGCTCCAGCTGAGCTGAAGCAATCTGGGATGTGTGTGTGCTCACTTTGAACATGCTGAGACCAGCTATGTGACTAGAAAAGGAACTCTGCAACTGAGAAGGTGAGCATCTTTTGAAGGGAAATTAATTACTAATTGTAAGAATCAGAATACAGGCCTGAAAGAGAGAGCAACTTGAAGTGAGGTTTTCTGTATTACCAAATGCACTTTATTAGGTAGGTTTCTCTTGGCAAACGTCGAGGTAATCTTTCTTTTGCTACATGGCTTGGCTTCAGAGCTGCTCCAGCAGTTCATCGGGGAGCCTGTACAATGGAATTTTCTCAGTTTAGTTACACTCTGTTATCCCAAATCCTCCTTCCCCCACTTTAACCCATTTTGGCATGAATGTTTAAAGGTAAATACTTGTATTGTTTTAAGTGCTTGTATGTTAGCGCTCTCTCTTTTGTGCATTTAAAATTATATTAGCTATTTCAGTTGCTCTTTTAGTGTTAAGTAGTTTCCTTTGTGAGCCTGGTGGTTGTCTTTAAGTATTTCATATGTTCCAAGTAAAGTCTTCACAGGTTCCAGGTCTTACAGGCACAGAGTAGCTGCAGCATCTCCTCTAGTCAGATGGAGAACTTTACCTTTCTGCAAAGAGCTGTTCTGTTTGTGACTGCATAACAAAGCTTATACTTTAATGTGCTTAGTCTGATTTACTCCCAAGGTTGTAATTCCAGTGCTGTTCAAGGATGCTCTTAGTATTCAATAATTTCTATGTAGGATGTACCAGTGGGTTATAGAGTTCTGTATTTTTTATTAATGTTGCCTGAAGTTTGGGAGATTGTATGGCAGGTATTTGCTACACGTCTCACAAGTCTGTGCTTGAAAGCCACAGAGCAGCCAGTGGACACAAATGTACTCTCGGTGCTTCCAAAGCTGGGGGGGGTGTCAGTTCAACACTTCCAAAGGTGTTCCCTTTCTGTTGACTGTGTAAGGCTGGGATCTACCTGGGCAACATGTTTGTGATGGAAAACCATCTGGTGGTGGTGTCTGTGACACATGGAATCACTTCTGCTCTTAATGACTCTGGGAAGACCCTCTGATGCTCTGAGTCATATTCTCGATAAGGGTCCTCTCTTGGCTGCACAGAGGACACCACCTTTGAAACTTAGGGCAGTTATCTTCTTAGTTTCAGCATTTAATCACATGCCAAGTGAGCTGCTATGAATTCACTCACCCTTAAAGTATGATTGAAAAATTATTTTCTACTTCTCAGTTATTTTCAACTTTTTTTTTGCGTGTCTCTTTTTCTTTATAGTAAATTCAGGATTTTAGAAAGCTACATGGCCTTGTAGGTAAGATTGTTGCTTTTTAGGTTGTTTTTCTGCTTGCCAGGCTTTAGTACTTTCATCTTATTCTGAAGATGTCTAAGTTGTGTGCTCTGAATGTCTGACTGTGGGTGGTGATGGGCCAGATAATTGGCCACCTGACTTCTCATTACTACTGACACAGCACAGCTGATGAATCAGTTAATGAGTTCGATGTAAAGCCAGCCTGTTCCTTAGTTCTCTGTGTAAAACTGTTAGAATCAAGCTGGCTGATTTGTGCTGGAGCAGCTGAGGTGGGCTCAGGATGTCTTCCCTCTTGGAAGAAATGTTTCCCCAGGAGTGGTAATTTCTGTAACACTTGCCAAAGTATTTTTCTTCAACCAGTTTAATTTAGTTCAAAAGAGTGTAATGGAGAGCTTGGAGGGTGATCACAATATTCATCCTGCTAGTGGTGGTTCAGGTACTACTCTGCTAGTACCTTTGAGACTCAGTTTGTATGTGTGTCCTAGTCCATCACAGCAGTAAAGTAAAATACTTTTAAGAGTAAGGTGTACTGATAGAATAATAAGCAGAATGTGTTTTTGCTATTTTTTGGTCAACTCAGTCTGTCTTCATAATTTCTAATCTAACCTCCATACCCAGCACCAGATCCTTGTGGAAAGGAATACCATCTAGGCTGCAGGCTTGTAGCTCTTGGAAAAATATTCAGGTGTTTTGCTTGGTACTGCAGTCTTTTTTGAGTCTTGTACCTTGTAGAGGTTGTTTAGATGTTTTCTCTTTTCTAGTATTGTGTAATGGAAAACGAATTAAGTACCTCTGTATGAGAAGTGAAGTTTAAACCATGAGAAGTACCTCTACTTTCATTGCTCAGAATAATTTCAAGAATGAAAGTACCTCAGTCTGGACTTTCTGTGGTATCTACTACTGTAGCAGCAGAAATTATATTGAATTTAACTATGTTGCACTAATTACAAACAGTACTTTTTTAGTGATGAATTAAAAGTAGTATTTTTTAAGTGACTTGATGAAAGCTTTACATCCCTTCTGGTTGTCAGAAGTGGAAATGAGATAATTTTTCCGCCAAAATCTTGTTTATCTCCCAGCTCTAGAGAAAGGGATGCTCCGTTTTTGTTCGTTTTACAATCTGTTTCTCTCACATTTGTGAGTGGGATTATAGCACTGTAAACCAGAGACTGGGTCTATAACAGAGTAAAAGTCACTGGTGATGGAGAAACAACCCTGACAGCAAAAGACTGACTCTGTCTGAGAGAAGGGAATGCTGCCTAATAAATCTAATTTCTCTGCAATAAAAATATCATAAATGTGGATGTTTGAAGACTATGTTTTCTTTCCATATTTATGTAACCCTTCCATTTGACAAGTCTGCTCAGTACTGGGGAGATGTTGGCTGCTTTGCTGTGTGTGTGCACGTTCCAAGCCCTCTCTTATCCGATCTCTCTCCCTTCTGTTGGGACTGGAGGGTGTCTCTAGACAGAGGGTGAGAAAGCTCTTAATGACATCAGGGCTTAAGGTCTCCTTTGATACCTTGCCTGAAGGCTGGGGGGACAGAAAGCTGAGGGCCAGATTGGTTTACATTCTGGCTTCCAGGGGTGTTTTAGAAGCTGGTTAGGGAGGTGAAGAGACATAACATGGAACATCTGAAACTGAATGAATTAGACTCTTGGAACAGGGTTTGGAAGATGGGAATGGAGGGAACGGAGGCTGCTGTAGTGATGGATCAGGAAGTGATCTCAGTAAAGCAGCGAAGTACTGGCAGATAAGACAAGTCTGGCATTTTGTGTAACTGTGATCTAGGTCAGAGCAAAGCAGAAACATAAGGCTCCCATAGCCTGATGATAAGAGATCTTCATCTGCACTTAACATAAGAAGTGGAGTCAGTTTGGTAGAAAGGTGGTGATTAAATGTATTCCTCTTGGTGCCTCCGGTTAAGATCCTCATGGGCTCAGTTATAGTCTGCACTGCAATAACATGTGAATTCCCAGTTGCTTCTGTGAAGAACCTGGAATATAAAGACAGGTATTATATAAAAGGTGGTGGTGGTGAAGGGAGTAAACCAACAAATACTAATTGAAATAAAAAAACTTGTAAATAGTTGGATACTGAATGTCAACAAAAAAGTCAGTACTAAAATTTCCTGGATAACCTTTCCATTACTACTTGTGCATATACACTGTAACAGTTCTTTGTGTAATCTGCAGTTCACAGGATGTTGCTGCCACGTTCTAACAGAAATGTGTGAAAAATACTTGCTTGCCTTGAGTCTTGTTAAAAGGCATCAGTTTTGTCAGGAGACCAAGTTCAAGTCTGTTAGGCTAATGAAGCTCTTTTGGCTAAGGACTTTGTTTTTAGGACTGTGTGCCCATGCCCTAAGGGGGCTGAAAACAAAGATAAAGCTGAGAGGCAGTTCTTCAGAAGATTTTTGTGCTGCCTTTTACTGTCAAAAATGGTCTTGAACTTGGTGAGACAAAAGAGGAAGAGCTCCCTGCTCCTGTCTCTTTAGGCTGTCATGAGTTTTGTTCTCTGAATGGCTAATTGCATTTTGTCTTGCTAGATGGGCTGGTGATCCCATTGGTGGAACTGTCTGCAAAACAAGTTGCATTTCACATTCCATTCGAGGTAGTGGAGAAAGTTTATCCTCCAGTGCCTGAGCAACTGCAACTTCGAATCGCCTTCTGGAGTTTCCCAGAAAATGAGGAAGATATCAGGTAATGAATAATGTTTCTCTTTCATTGATGCCTAAGACTCTGTTCACTGGAGGAGAATCGTTGTCCGTTTGATGTCCTGTATATCTGGTGCTTCTGCAATTCCCATGTGCCTTTTGTCATCGGTGGATATGTTACTGTGATGGGGGTTTTACTTCGGGGTTGGCTGCTCTGCATGTGTCCCAGGAAGAGCATGTGCATGTCCAGGTTCTGTATGGAAATGATAGCAGAATAAGGGCACCCTTTAATTTGCCTAATGATGACTGCTTTGTAGAGTTCTGTCCTTATGTTAGTCTTACACAGTGATCTTTCCAATTTGAATCTGTTGCTGGAGTCAGAGCTTTAACTGGGCTCAGAAATTGCTGGGGAGGGCTGGCTGTGCAAACCCTTCCTTGGTGTAATTAGGAGAACCTAATTTGTTAAGAACCAGAATTTGCTAAGTGTGTCTGTAATCAGTGGATGCAGTCAGATGACTATATTATGTTTCCACATTAATTGTCTGAGTACAAAGTCAAACAAATCTTTGATTTTAGACCTTTTTCCAAACTTTGCTTAAGCCTTTGTGCTATAGGAGGCCTACCCATGTGACTGCATTCAGAGTTTTGTTGCAAAGTAGTGATATTGCACTCTTTTAGAAAGAATCCTCCTGAAATGTCTTGGATACATTTGTCTAAGGTTCTGGTGTCAGGTGGGGGAGATAATGTCAGAAGTGTTGAATTAAGAACACGTGTGAGGAAATAGAGCAAGCCAGCTGGTTGTGAGTGCTTATTATTCTGACGAGCACAGGTGTAAAAAACCTGAGTGAGCACGCAGGTGATTATTCTAGAAGGAGTTTTACTGGGGTGTGCTAACATTAGACCTTGAATTATACTGCGTGTAAAAGCTTAGTCTTAGGCTATGAATGAATTTGTATTTCAGAGCCTTAGGTTGTAGTTCCTAAAAATGCCAGTGGCTATGCACAAACCCCGTTACGAAGAGACTGGTGATTTTTGTGGTTGAGTATTAGTGTAGAAATGTCAGAAGAGAGCTGGACTTCATATTAAAAATAGTAAGGATTTTTCAAAAGCCCTGTCAGCAAAGGCAGTAACACTGTGAGTCTCTCAAGACCAGCCCTACCTTGACGTGTTGTGTTTCTCTCTGGCAGATTGTACTCGTGTTTGGCCAATGGCAGCGCAGACGAGTTCCAGCGAGGGGAGCAGCTGTTCCGGGTGAGGGCTGTCAAAGACCCTCTCCAGATAGGTAAGAACATTGCAGCTCTGCATCTCTAGATACTTCACATTCCCAAAATCGTATCTGCAATGGGATAGCAGTGCTAAGGTCGTGTCTTAGGACAAGTTTTTGTGGCATACTGGCTGAAACTCCCTGTCAGATGTATTCTTTGTAGTGTCTTGAGCTAAATGCTGTGTTCAGTTCCACATCAGTCGGCTCAGCTGTAAACGGACTGAAAGGAGAGAAGTACTCTCAGAGTTAGATCCTAAATCTGCCTCATGTTTTGCAAACACTGCATAGGAAGCCTTTGTCTCCATAATGCTTAAATTGCTCATTTCTAAAGAGAACTTGACTTTCTAGTTGTCTGATCAAATGGATGCCTTGCCTGAAGTGCATGTGCGGCACAGAGGAGGTTTGCAAGGTTTAATTGATACAACGAAGAGTTGTATTAATAGTACAGTGGCTCATGTAGTATTTTGGCAGGTGGAAATCCCTGTTGTTGGACAATGGGTTTTACAGCTTTTCCTACCTTATCTTGTTCCTTTTCTTTTTATGGCTATAGAAGCTAATCTTATCTTATACAAAGAATTGGACTCTGGATTTTTCATTAAATCCTTTGAAGCAAACAAGAATATTGAGCTAGCTTTTTCAGTGACAGCTGTTTGACGGGCAGGCATTATGTGAAATAAAGATAGTAGTATGTTAAGGTGGGCCATGCCAATCCAGAAATAAAATGTTAATTGGCTTGTGGGAACTGAGCCTGGTTTTAATAAGAAAAATTATAATATTAAAAGCTGTATAATGTTAAGGAGGAAATTCAGGAAATTTCCTTTATTTTCCTGTGATGAGTGATGGAGACTTCTATGGGACTGTTCAGGTTAATAGCACCACTAATACTTAATCCTCAGTGACCAGTGAAATGAATGAATTTAGGTAAAGAACCCTCAGAAAGGGAATAAAAGCGAGATGTACTATAAAGGTTTGAGGAGAACAAAAAGAAAAGAGGATAGCCATTGGGACCAGATAGTAATTTTGGAACATCAACATCAATTTGGAAATTGAGCTAGATAGGATTAAGCTGTCTTTGGGGGGCATTCATATGTCAGGACTGAAATGCTGAGAGAGGCCTCCAAGGCATCTGCCAAACTTCACAAAGCCAAGTGTTTGAGAAAGAGAAAATGAGTTAAAATGCAACTGGCTGGAAGTCAGTAATTCCTGGGACCTCCACAGTGGAAAAGAGCAGAATATTTAATAGACAGTAATGAGACTGTGGTCAGAACTTGTTTCAGTAATACATTAAAAAGGCGAGGAGTGTAAAGCAATGTAAACAGAGCAATGTGAACAAAGGCTGGGAATATTCATGTAAAACCTGTGCTTGGGGGAGGAGGAGAGGAGTAGAGAAAAACAGGAGGTGTTGAGGGATACATGGGTACACATACAGCAACTGGGCTTCTTGATGAAGGATTATGTGTGTGAAAGGGAAGGAAGAAACTTTGTTTAAAGAGTAAGATTGCTTCCTCCTTAGTGGAGGAACTGTATCTAATGGAGGGACTGTTTTTTCCCCATGAATAGCAGCCCAGAAACACATATAGTGTGGATATATTTTAAGTTGTCTACTCCAAATGGTTTTAAAGTGTGTGGTTGCAGTTTTTAAGATTCATATACTGACAAATGCAGGAAATGGAGCAGCCCTTGAGACGGGATTTGATTTGGAGAGGGATTGAGCAGTGCATTGTGATGCTGTAATCAACAGGACAAAGCCTGACATGTTCTTTGTGCTCTTTTTGTCCCGTTTACCTTTGCAGTTTAAGATTATTTTTTAAACATGAATGATTAATCTTAGTAATTTTGCCCATGTGCATATACATATCTGTAATTTCTGAACAGTAGCACCTCTTCCCAGCATTCTAAAACACCACTTTTTTAGAGTGTTCTACTCTATATACACATACAATTGGTTTTTGTAGACCTTCTCTTGCACCTTCCTTTGGTAGCAATCACATCCCCACATCCCCACCCCTCCTTGCACTGATGACATTATTGCTTTTACCAAACAGGTGTGTTGTAGATTTCAGGGACCTTTTTTCTATCATAGCCTTAATTTCTTTTTAACAGCTGAGGAAGGCAGCAGCAGGTTCAGTTTGGGTTCTAACTTTGCATCTCCTCAAATAGTGTCTCTAAGTCTCCACTTTTTAGAGGTTCTTGGCGAAAAACAAAAAAGTGTCCAAAATAGCCTTGCTTTACTACCTGTATAAAAGCTTTTGTTCAGCTCTTGTTTTCCTGCTTCTGTTGGCCTTGGGAAGGTAGAGAAGTAGTTCTTAAATTCTAAGCAGAGGTGTGTTTGCTGTCATTGTTGTAAGGGCATCACAACTACCAAATGGCGATGAAGACATCTGGGAACATGTATTGCAGAAAGTATTTTTAGGAGGGTGTTGTTATCTCATGGCTCATTTATATCTTTTCATTCAAGTTGCTGACTGAGTAGCTTGGGATATTTAAAATTTGTGCAATACCACCTGAAATCATGAGGACTAATAAGACCTTAGAAAATGATCAAACAGACATGAAATTTCATGATAAATGAGTTTCATGATAAAATAAATACTAAAAGCAAAAGACACTGACATAGCTCTTCTAAAATTCTGAAAAGTGGATTTTAACCAGCATGAAGCATATATTTCTTTTGGGTAATTCTCCTGAAAGATTAAGTTTCGGGGTTAGAGCAGTGAGAAGGATAGGCTATGGACTGAAAAGGAAGCCATCTCTATTTTGCAGGTCCTAGTCTAGGCAGCAGCTGATTATTTCCAGCTTTTACGTTTGGTCAAACCCTTTGGAAGAAGAGACTGTCAGCTCAGGAGGACTGCAAGGGTTTTGTGAGTTTATGCAGGGAGAAAATTAGAAGGGCCAAGGCACAGCTAGAACTTAATTTGTCTACTGGCCTTAAAGACAACAAAAATGCTTTTACAAACACATCAGGAACAAAAGGCAGGCTAAGGAAAATCTCCCTACTTTATTGGATGCAGGGGGAAACACAGTGACAAAGAATGAGGAACAGGCAGAGGTACTTAATGCCTTCTTTGCCTCAGTCTCTAATAGCAAGACCAGCTGTGCCCTCAGGGTACCCAGCCCCTGAGCTGGGAGACAGGGAGCAGAATGGAGCCCCTGGGATCCAGAAAGAAGTGGTCAGTGACCTGCTGTGCCACACAGACTCACACAAGTCTATGGGGACTAATGGGATCCACCCAAGGGTACTGAGGGAGCTGTTGGAAGAGCTCACCAAGCCACTCTGCATCATTTACCAGCAGTCCTGGTTAACCAGAGAGGTCCTGGCTGATGGCATGTTAGCAAATATAAAGCCCATCTACAGGAAGGGGTGGAAGGAGGATTTGGGGAACTACAGGCCTGAGCTCAGTGCCAGGGCAGGTCATGGAGCAGATGATCTTGCATGCCATCGCCCTGCCCATGCAGGACAATCAGGAGATCAGGCCCAGCTGTCCTGGGTCTATGAAAGGCAGGACCTGCCTGACCAACCTGATCTCCTAGGACAAGGTGACCTGCTTAGTGGATGAGGGAAAGTTTGTTCGTATTGTCCTACCTGGATGTTAGTAAAGCCTTTGACGCTGTCTCCCACAGCATTCTCTTGGACAAACTGGTTGCTCATGGTTTGAATAGGTGCACTGTTTGCTGGTGGGGAGTTGCACCAGGGTGGTTTAGATTGGACATAATGAAAAATGTCTTCGTTGACAGGGTGGTCACACATTGGAGCAAGCTGTTCAGGGAAGCGATGGAATCATCATCCCTGGAAACATTAAAAAACATGTGGATGTAGCACTTGGGGACATGGTTTAGTGGTGAACCTGGCACTGCCACATTAACACTTGGAGTAGATGATCTTAGAGTTATTTATTTTCCAATCTCAAAGATTCTATGATTCTGTAGTTTTTCCTAGTAGAAGAAAGCATTAGTTATAATTCAGATTTCTTTCCTGGTATGGTTTCCTGAGTCATCCACAAACAATTGTTGAGTACAGCAAGACTGGTGTTGCAAAAGAATTAAATGGGCAGTGCTCCTTGAATTAGCAGTGACAGTGTCAGACACGCTGATCAAGCTGCAGGTTGATTTGAAGCTTGTGATATGTCATGCAAAAGCCCTTAACTTTGTCTCTTTTGTAAGTGTTGTTCCCTCATTGCATTGGCAGTTAACTGTCTTCATATACAAATAAGAATGTCGCAGCAGGAGCTTGGTGAGAGCTTATAGCTGCCATCCAGTCTGTAACACCTTCTGAATACTTCTTTTTTGCAGTGAAACAGAATTGCTGCAATTCCACCTTGTGAAATGATTAATTTGCTTGTGTGACAATCAGGGCATTAGTCTGAAATACTTGCAGTATAACAGAAGGACTAGCTGAACTGTTTCAGTTGTATTAGTCAAGTGTGGAACATAAATTAGAACTGTATCTAGGAATAAGCAGCACAGTAATTTTGAATGAATGCCTTCTTTTGTTTTGATTCTGTTCCAATTGTTAAAATGGCTGAAGAATTTGGGTGGCATTATGTGTACTTATCAAAATAATCACCTACATCAGGAGGAGGATTTTAATTCTGGTGAACACGAGAAATAGAAAGGTTAAGCAAGGTAAGAGCAAGTTTGAATTGGTACAGGATTATATTCTGAGAAGGAAATTATGCTCATTATTTTAAATGGAATTGATTTAGTAGGTCCTGAACACCATCATTGTTATGATCTCACAATATCATAATAAAAACTTAGTAGTGTGGATTTAGAACGGACTCCTTTTCCTGATGGTGGGGAAACTGTTCCAGTCATCTCTCCCAAGCCATAGTTTTTCAGTTAAGGAAGACTGTTGAAATGAAGTTTGATTATGACTTTGATAACCTTCAGTGCTTTCTGTGCTTCAGGAAAACTGAATTCCAGACTAGCAAAAGGGTTCTGAGGCTGATACTCATTGATCTAGAGGATGACTAATTGCTGATAGGCACCTTCAAGAAGAGTAGAAGATTCCTGCTTCTGATGGCCTTTTCCTGCTAATATGTGTGCTTCTGCATGAGCAATATCTCATGCAGAAGCTGCATTATGGGTACAGCTGGTACACGCTGTACATGAGGGGACATGAAGCTAAGCCTTTTTAAAGTCCTTTGTCATCCTGCCTGAGATGAAATTCATAATTGACTCATTTGTGATCACTGATTAATGGGGCTGGATTCATTCAAGTCTTATATCTGAAATTTCCCTTTTCCATTGATCTCAATCTAAGCAAGAGGGATTTTTTGTTTTCTGAGTAGATGATTTATAAAAATGAGATACCAAGAAAATTGCAAAGAGGCTCATAATTTATGAGCAATGAGTAGTTTCTAAAGCCAAAAAGTGAAATTAAGTGTTCAGATTAAGTGGTGCCTTCTTTAGTTGACTGTAAAATGTGAACATTGATTGACTTGAAAATAATTCCGAACAAGTCACCTCGCCTGTTGTGCACTGTTGCCAGAGTTAGCACAGAGGGAATGCCTAGAACATGCACAGTCTAGCTTCAACCCTGTGAACAAATCCTGACGTTTTTCAGTGATGACTTTATCCAGTTCTGCTTTTCTCTCTGTTAAATGGTAATAGAAATAAATAAAATAATGTATTAAAAGCTGGCATTTTGGAACCTCTTATAACACATTATGCTTCTCTGCTAATGTTCAGTCATAACTGATTGGGAAGAAACAAGTGCTAGAGACTAGATCCATGTCCATCCTTACATGGATGTTGTTCGAGATGTGTTGGTTCAGTGTTTAAATGGCATATACCAAGGTTTCCATGCTAGCTGGATCTGTTTCCCAAGTACCTGAAGAGTAACTCTGGCCTTTTGAATTTTGGCAGGTTTCCATCTGAGTGCCACTGTGGTGCCCCCGCAGATGGTGCCACCCAAGGGTGCGTACAACGTGGCGGTGATGTTTGACCGGTGCAGGATCACGTCGTGCAGCTGCACCTGCGGGGCCGGGGCCAAGTGGTGTGCCCACGTCGTGGCGCTCTGCCTCTTCCGCATCCACAACGTAGGCCTGAGACACGGCTCTGCTCTCCCCTGGGCATCTTCTCAAGTCTCCTCTGGGCACATTTGTGCAACACACACTCTGTTTAGGGAAGCTGGTTTGGGCACTCTGGTTACAGGGTGTGCATTCACAGTCTGCAGAGTGAATTGTCTGGGGCACTAAAGTGTAGAATGTCCTTGGATAACATGCAGATTGCAAAGGGTAGATGCTGAGTGCCTTTTGGTCCCTTCCTGCTCCTCATTTAAATGCTAGAATTATGCATTCCCTCTTCATCTTTGCAAGGAGTGAAAGGTCACCAATAGTTAATCTTAACAAAAGTCATTATAAATATGGTATTTGAAAGCTTGCTCTTTGTTATTTGATAAGAGTGCAGAAGGAAAGTAATTTTGATCACTGTTGGCCTTTATGTTCAGTGGTTCATTTTAACACATACTGAGGCAGGTAAGTGTAATTTTGACTTGTAGATTTCAAAGTCAGTTAAGCTTTTGTTATGTTTTCATATGACAGCTTTTACTCTGTGTGGCCTTCTGTAGAGCAAAAAGTAGACATTTCATACCCCAACCAAATTCAGTTGAAAATGTGTAGAAGCAACATGAAATACACCAGTTGAGCATTCAGTCTTGCATGGTTTAGTTTCCTCTGTCTTTGGGAAACTGAGAAATGCACCTTAAGGAAGGATTAAGCTTTGATTATTGAAAGGCACAGAAGATTTTCTGCTGTCACAGAATATTTGTAGGTAACATGTTTATGGTGATATCCAGATTCTTAAATAAATGCTAATAACCCTCTGAAGCTGGTTAATATTTCTCAATGGACAGTTGTAATTGGCTTAAATTGATACTCTTGTGAAATCATCAGAATATTGGTATACTGTCTGTATTTAGGACTGGAGAGTCAGCAAAAGAATGGGTTCTGCTTTGAATTACTATTTTATAAAAGGTGGCTATGGAAAGTAATGATAGAAAACAAATTTTCATTTGTATTACTTACACTCAGAAAGTTTGGACCCTGAATAAAATAAAAATTATTCTTTTCCTTCCAGTCCTTTCTTCACCTAAAAAATACTAGCGAAAGGATTTTCATGTTTTTATAAACTGCCTGCTGACAGTAGCAACCAGGGTATATTATTCTATGTAGACAAGTCAATATCAGAAATATCTTTATTATGAAACTGCTTTTGCCTGTTTACAGTTGAAATTTTAAGTAGGGTATTTTTTTTCTATAAAGTGAAAAAGGTGAAAAGAAAATAATGATGAGGGTTTTTTATAATCTAAGTTGTTGTAAGATGTGGAAAGAGACTGATTGTAAGCCTGAATTCAAACATTCTAATGAAATAAATGAGGTGGGTTTGATTCTGTGAAACAGTCCCCCACAGAGCTGGTTGGTTTGCCAGAAGCTTAAGGAAAAATGTCCTATTTTAGAGATTTGTTTGTGAAATCTCTGCCAGTATTTGTGCAATTGCTAGCAACAACAGATCTTAAGCACAGCTGTTAAAGCAGTTTCCTTGGAAAAAACCTCTTAAAAACAGTTTTTATAAAGCCTAGACAGCCTATTTGCATCTTATCTGCAACACGCTACATAATTTCAGAGAAAAAAAATTGGCCATCAGGACCAAGCATGTCACGTGTCAGTGTAGCTGCTGTGCATGGCCCTTGGTCCTTCGGGTGGACACAGCTTCGCTAAGTGGGTCCTGTTAATGTGTTCTTTTCCAGGCCTCTGCAGTGTGCTTACGGGCACCTGTCTCTGAGTCTCTGTCTCGGCTGCAAAGAGACCAATTGCAAAAGTTTGCTCAGTACCTAATCAGTGAACTTCCACAACAGGTGAGTGGGGACAACTGAAACGACTTTTTGTTAAATTCAGTTATCTTGTTCTGCGGCAATTTATATGATATCTGTTGTTGCAAGATAGCCAGTCATGCTATTCAGTTTGAGCTCCAGGGAAGGCATTCAGGTTTGCTGTTCTATTATTTGACAATTGTCTATTGCCAACTAAAAGATTGGAAGTGTCTTTAAAAGGAGAAAGAGGAGTGTTGACTATTTGTATCAGTGGGAGATCAAATGCAATAAATAAATGCATGATTGTGGAAAACTTAGGTCAGCCCAAATCAGGTTGTTTCTTTGGTTTGTATGTTTGGTTAGCTAAGTGGAGAAGACTACCCAGGAAAGTATTGTATATGCCTTAAGTGGGCAGCTTATACTGTACCCATCTGGCGATGGACTGCCCCAGTGCAGCCTCCTGGTGATTCACAAGAATCATTTGGAAGGTAATAGACAGGAAATCTTGTTAGTCAAAGGCAAGGTCTGCTCTCTTGCTCCTCGGATGTATCTGTGTTGTTCAAGGTCAGGTCATCTTCTGTCATCTGCCTAAAATGTTTGCACAAAATGCACAGGATTACCAAACTGAATGTGAAATGTCTGCTTAAAAAGCATAAGATCTTGACAGTGTTTTTTATGCTGGTTCAACTAAAGGAGATTGAGAAAAACTGACCTGTATGAGTATCTGTCACATTTCAGTAGTGCATTTATAATGCACTCCCCTTAAGTAGGAGTTAGATTACTGTCAGCATGCACCTACAATTCATACTACGGTGCTGTGCTTGGGACACTAAGACATTCTATTGCTAAAATGTCCTCTGAATTTCCTACAGAAATACTAATCTTCTTAAGAGATAGAGGAATTGTGTAATACAAAAGTGAAATAAAAATACTGCTTTTTTATTGCTGAGAGATGAGCACCACTAGCATGTGCTTCTTGCTGCATTATGTAACAGACAAAACTTTTCTTCTCTCACTAAAGACTCTGATCTTAATGGCACGTGGTCTGGTGCTTAATAGAGGAGGGCTTTGAAAAGCTACTTTCAGGCAACTAATGTATCTTGGTGGTAATTGTTTTTTTAATGGCATGTGAGTTGTTTGCTTTCAAATATTCTTTGCTCCTCTCTGCAAGGTTTATTTCTCCTTTGGTCATGTCAGTTGTGCACCAGGAACATCTGGATTAATTAATTATTGCTATTTTGCCATGTAGTCTGATGGATGCTGCCCAATAGAAAAGTTTGAGTTTTATTGCCTAATAGGTCTTAACCTGTGTTGTGTAATTCCTTTGAAAAAAGGCAAGGCACACTCCAAACTCTTTCAACAGTCTTATTCCTGGTTTTCAAGATTTCTGGGTGGAGGTAGATACTCTGATACCTTGGGCCCCCATAGTTTGACTACAAAAGGTAGAATTAGAGTAGGCTGTACACATGATTCTGTTTTATCCTTCTTTCCAGTTTGTGAATGGCATGGTATAGTAATACAATGCTGAATTACTTTCAAATGGAAGGTGCTGTGGTCTGTGGGAATGCAGCTAGATAAGATGTTTTTCGAAGTCTGCATAGGAAGTGTTTAATGTATCTGTGGAAAAGAAAGTGATTCTGAACAGCTGGAATTTCCTAACTTGTTGTTTGCCCAAGAGCTGCTTCCCCTCATGAAGCCAGTATTGTTCCAATTAAATAGGAATATTTTGGCAAAAATGTCTGAAGAGTCGCTGCAGGTCCCTGATACTTCAGCATTAAGGTGTGACATTGCCTAGACCTGTGACTTTTCTGCTTTGCAGTGACTTGAAATATGTAGTTGTGGGAAAAGGGTAGAATTGCTTAATGCTGAGCTTGTTTCTTCAAGTGATTGAGATGTAAAATATCCTTCTGAAGCACTTGTATCTTCCATCTGGTTGAGATGGATCTGTATTATTTGCAAATACAGATGTACTAAATGTGCCTTGCTTTACAAGCCTCAGCTGCTGTGCAGAGAGGGGTGAGGGTTAACAGATATTCTGTTGCAAGTAATTTAAATCCTAACTATATGGATTAGCAATTTACGTGTTCAGGTGTGCATGCTAAAGGCTAAATGGATCTACAGTTTCAGTCCAGACCTAGTCTGGGAAAAAGCTCTTTCTGCTGTACATGTTTCTTTCAGAAATAGCGTGTTACGGGTATAGCTGCATGGGATTTTCCAGTCAGGTGTGAGCCTTCTCTGCTTATGCTCTGAGCTGTTCAGAAGCTGTAATTAGTGTAGTGCTGAAATTACATTAGGTTATTATTGAGTTCCCTTGCTAACAAAATGGTAAATAAGCTAAAGTCTGCCCAAAAGTTATGTGTAGATGTATTTTATACTTTGCTCCCATTAGCTTGGGTTGTAGAGAAATATTTTAGGAACAAGAAATAAAAGTGCAGGAAAGTGGTGACCTTGACTCCAGTTGACTTCCCCCTCTCTCAAAATTAGCTGCAGTATCACTCTCTGTGAGCTCTTATTCCTCAAGAAATGAGAAAGGAGCTAATAATCTGGGATGCTTTTGTCTACTTAGAGGGTGACCGCAGGAAGTGAGCCGAGCATAGGTGTTGGCTTTGAGAAAGGAGAAGAGTGACACGTGGTCGCCATTGTGTGATCTCTAGCACCCTCTGTCGTCCTTTCTGAAAACATAGCACTGTGTATTCGATACTTCTGAAATTACCAGTGATCTTTAGGTGGGTGTATGTATCAGGACAAGCAATACTGTGTATATTGAGGGTTTGCTTCGTGTTTTCAGATTCTTCCAACAGCTCAGCGCTTGCTGGATGAGCTGCTATCTTCTCAGTCTACTGCCATCAACACAGTGTGTGGAGCCCCAGGTAACTAATACATCTTATTTCAGTAATCTGTGTCACAAATAGGAAGAAGATGTATTTTCACTGCTTTAGGTTTCTGAACTGATCTGTTACTTTTTGGCTTGAATTGCAGGTGGAGGTTAAGGAGAAGGGTTCTGTATAGGCAATTGCTGGTGTCATATGTGCCTCAGAGTGTTGGCCGAGGAAGGCAGCATCAGGCAATGCACAAAGTGTTTTTCTTACTAATTCGGTGTTATTTATAGACTCCTGGAAATGTTGATTGGAGGGGACCTCTCCAAGTTCCTACTTGAAACAGGACTGTTTGCAACACTGGATTGGGTTAGCAGTGACTTGGGCTAGTTTAGCTAAGTCTTGGTTACCAGAGATGTTAGAGCATTCCTCTTTTATTGCTGCATTACCCTTTTGATCAAGACTTTTTTCCTAGTGTCCTGTATGAATATCTTTTTTTTATTCTCTTCTAGTACAAAGAAGAGTTTGCATTATGTTTTAGTTCCAAGTGGTTGTAGGCTGTTAATGATCACTACTCACACTCTCCTTTTTAGATGAAATTGACTCATCTTCCTCAGTCTCACTTCACAGATCGTGTCCTTTGTGCCCTCAGCTATCTCTGTTCTCCTTTCACATATATCACAGAAGCAATGAAGTTGACTCTGAGATCATCCCCTCCAGCCTATGACTGAACACCACCATGTCAACTAGACCATGGGACTAAGTGCCACATCAGTCTTTCCTTAAATACCTTCCTGGCCAGCCTATTCCAATGGTTAATCATGCTTTCTGTGAAGAAATTCCTCCTAATGTCCAACCTAAACCTCGCCTGGCACAGCTTGAGGCTCTGTCCTCTTGTCCTGTTGTGAGTTGCCTGCAGAAGAGGCTGACCCCCACCTGGCTACAGCCTCCTTTCAGGTGGTTGTAGAGAGTGATCAGGTCTCCCCTGAGCCTCCCCTTCTCCAGGCTGAACAACCCCAGCTCCGACAGTTGCTCCATATGGGGCTTAACCCTTTATACCCTTCCCCAGCTCTGTTACCCATCTCTGGACTTGCTCCAGCACCTCACTGTCCTTGAATTGAGGGCCCAGAATTGGACACAGTACTCAAGATGCAGCCTCACCAGTGACAAATACAGGGACACAATCACTTCCCTACACTCTCTGGTTTCTCAGCATCATTTCTGGACTGGGAGACCCAAAAATGGATACAATATCCCACGTATAACTTGACCCGTTCCAGGTAGAGGGGATGAACTGAGTTCCTTAAGTCTGCTAGCCATGCTTTTCTTGGTATAGCCCAGTTTGCAGATCTTGTTTTCTGTTCTGTGTTTTCAGTGAATGTTTGCCATTGCTTTATGTTCAGCTTGGCATCTGCCATAATCACCAAACCCTATCAGCTACTCAGCCATTTGGGTTTCCATCTGTACTGATGCTTGGGGTTTTCTGTCCCAGGTACAGAAGGGTACATTTTTCTCAATGAACTTGGTGAGGGTTCTGTTGGCACAGTCCCTGAACTTCTCCTGGTCTCACAGGTTGTAGTGCTGCCATTCAGCATGCCAGCCATATTTAGCTGTCACTGGTGAAGGTAATGTTATGGTAGCATTTCAAGATAATTCTGAATAGAGTGTTCAGCAATGGATGAAATAAGCTGAGTAGCACTGCCTGTGAACTCCCTATAAACTCCGTACTTGAGTATACAGAGTGAAATACCTTCAAAGCCTGCAGACTGTAAATGTGTTTTTCTTTTGTAAGATCCTACTGCTGGACCCTCTGCATCAGATCAAAGCACCTGGTACTTAGATGAATCTACTCTGAGTGACAACATAAAGAAAACCCTTCATAAATTCTGTGGACCCTCTCCTGTTGTTTTCAGGTAAACTGTTTCCCCTTGAAGGGAAAATGTGATGTTCATGTGATCTGTAAGCTCATTTGCTGTATAGCCTGTATGCTTATGAAATGCCTTGGACTGAGGGATGCTCAGTTTCACAGTCACTCTTCTGGACTGTATTTTTGCATAGCTTGTCTAGTGTTATTTCCGTAGAACTGACTGTGTTTACACAGTATTTTGCTAGTGTGGTGTTCTTAGGCTCATTATGCATTCAGTCTTTTAGGTTACGTATGTCTCTCCCATTGAAGGGGCAAATATATTTCTTCATGTAGATTATACTCAGGATTTTATATGACTGTGCTTGATTTAATTTTTTCTTATCCTTGTTCTTCTGTTTTACCTACAGTGATGTGAATTCAATGTATCTGTCTTCCACGGAGCCACCAGCTGCTGCGGAGTGGGCCTGTCTGCTGCGTCCCCTGCGAGGAAGAGAGCCTGAAGGAATCTGGAACTTGCTTTCCATTGTGCGGGAGATGTTTAAGAGACGGGATAGCAACGCAGCTCCTCTGCTGGAGATTCTGACTGACCAGTGTCTCAACTATGAGCAGGTATTCCAGTCTCTTTGCTCTGGGACAGGGAAATTCTGGGGAACCAGGGCAGAGCCAGTAACTGATGTGTCTGTACAATCCATGGAATACAAGTTTTTTAATAGTCTGTGTGCATTATGGACATGTGCTTCTCCACGCTAAAATGTTACAGGTTGCTGTTGTTCTGATTTAATATTCCCTAAATGCCTCAGTCCTTCTCACATGAATATGTAGAGTCCGATTTCTTTTGTTCAGCATACTTGATTTGATTTTTGCCCAGTGCAGGTGATTTATTTTTTATGTTGTGGGGTTTTTATACAAAGAATGTCACATATGAGCTGCCATTTTGATAAAATCTAAAGATATATGTTGTGTGATGGAATCTCAGATTCTTTTTGTTATCTTTGTGGAAGATACCTTTGGGTAGATTTAAATAACAATTTTTTTTATATTCTTAAAAATGTTATTAGGAAAAAGGTTTCCTTTGACAGTTCAGGACACTGATCTCAGTCTGTAATATAAATTGTGGTGTAAGTTTCCTTTTGCTCCATCACATACCTCAGCTTTGAGCAGGAGAAAGGAAATGCTTCATTTATCACATTTGTTCTCTTTTTCCCTCCAAATGTGAAGGCCTCTAGTAAGTGAACTTCCTGTGAGTAGTTTGTTTTGTGGGCATGTGCCTTCTAACCAGGGAAATTTTGAGAGGCCCTTAGTTCTCACAAACCAATGCTGCTTTAATGGTCATAGTTATTTTGGAGTCAAATGAAAACATGGTACTAACTACAGATCCCATTTTCTTGTGATCACGAGATTGAGTGAGAGCAGGGGATGAGATGTTGGCCCCAACACAGCTGCACTGAATTGTTCCTCCTGCAGATAACTGGCTGGTGGTACAGTGTGCGAACCTCTGCGTCTCACAGCAGCGCCAGCGGGCACACAGGGCGCAGCAATGGCCAGTCAGAGGTAGCTGCTCATGCTTGTGCAAGTATGTGTGATGAGATGGTGGTTCTCTGGAGGCTGGCTGTCCTTGACCCAACTATTAGTCCACAGAGGTGAGTCCCAGAATCAGATCCTGTCTCTCTTCAATTTCTGTGATACTCAAGCACACTCAAGAGTTTCATCCTGTAGATTTCCTGTGTTTGTACCATTACCTCATTACCTGTTCAACTTTTAGGCCTTCTGGACTATGTTCCTTGTAAGATTCGAAGCACTGTAATTACTTTAATTGGTGTTGCTACTTACTTTTAGCAACATCAAGTAGTCTGAATAATTTGTTTTCTGAGACTCCTCTCTTACA
Organism: Sakesphorus luctuosus; assembly: GCA_013396695.1. Lineage (NCBI taxonomy): Eukaryota > Metazoa > Chordata > Aves > Passeriformes > Thamnophilidae > Sakesphorus > Sakesphorus luctuosus. The sequence goes on from VWZD01006510.1 coordinate 1,649,842, forward strand.
TATGGATGTAATTCTGCATTGTAGTATCTCGGTGGAGAACATTTGTTTGAATGATAGCACCAGCTACCAATTAATTTTAATTGTTTCTGTATTAACCATTCAGCAGTTTGGTGGATTTCTCTTCAGCCCCAGTCATTCACTGTTGTCTGTTTCAGGATGAGCTGATTCTTGCTTTCTGTGCTCTGAGGGAATTTGTTCTCTGCAGTGTATTGGTAAACAGTGTCACCAGTGTATGAGTTTTCAGTCAGTGTTTTCAGTTGTCTGAGGAAAAAATTGTATGGCTTTTGCAGATTTCTAAACCGTATTGTGCCTTGGTAAATCACTGCCATCTTTATTTAGCACCAGTGGAATAGCAGAAGAGGAACTGAGAGCTCATATTGACATACTGTGGTTGACATTGCAATAGTTTGTTTTGTACATCCTGTCTGTGAAGTGTGGTGGGTAAAATGTATTGGATTATTTTTATTGTGCTATAAATTCTCAGGAAAAGTTTCTCAGAACAATTGACTACAGGATGGTATTTTCAATACAATTCCACATTAACACACTTTGCCTTCTGTGAATTGTGTAACAACAATCATAGAAATCATAGAATCATAAAATGCCCTATCTATGTAAGGTACATCAAGGACACTGAAATGGATGCAGTTTCTGTCTGGTACAGTTTACAATATGAGGTGGCTAAATATAGGAGTTGAAGACAAATCAAAAACTGTAGGAAACTGGGAACGAGGCTTAAAATAAACACAAACATCAAACAAATCACACTGAAAAAACATGAAAGATTTTTGGCCATTAATAAAGTATGAAGTTGTTCTATGTATATTCTAATTTGAGTCATTTGACACAGTTCAAATTTGCTCAGATCTCCTCCTTGAGCCAATGAATAATTGAAATGCTCCTGCTTGATTATCTATTCTCTTGGTGTTTGAACAGTCTCCAAGAACTCTTTTCAGCTTGTCCTTCCTATACTTCCCAGTGAATCATAAGGAGACATTGCAGGCTCTCACCTTTATGTTACCTTTCCTGAGTATTCTCGTTCCTTCTCTTCCTTCTGAAAATTTTCTCCTCGATTAAGCCCTACTAGTCTGCTCCCATGTTAATTAATTTCTCGAGTGGACAAATATAAGTAGTCCATTTTGTTTAGTCACTTTTATCCTAACACCCTTTGCACCTAAATTGGGTCAGCCCATTTTTTCAATTTTTTTGGTTTGTTCTTTCATTGAAGTGTTGGGATTGTACCTCAGATGTCTGAAATCTATGTCAGAAACAAGATGATTGAGATGCCTAGTGCAGATTCTAGAAATGTCTTTTCCTCTCCTTGAATTAAATCATCAATCTTGTTTTGCTCATGTGCTTAGGCTCTGTGTGAGACTTGGAGCTGGGAAATGCAGAACTGTTTTGTTCTTTCTGTGGTAATGTGGGGCATGGGACTAACTGCTGTTGTAATTTAACTTTATATAGCCCTACCAGCTTGATTCTTCCTCCAAGTTATTTGAACGTCAGTTATTATTGTCTTGCTTGTTCTGTGCCTATGGTTTGCAGCAGTTTATTCTCCTGAGGACAGCCTGCTACAGCCTGTATTAAATTGTTGGGCTCTATGTAGGCACATCAGGGTAAAGAGGTAAGTGTCTGTGTGACAGATCAGTTGTTCTTGTCTGCCACAGTGCTTTCCTGTGCAGGCTGTTTAGGTTGTACTTGTGAATGTCTTGACTGGAGTTATTCACCGGGCAGTTTCCCAGCTGCTGCAAACTGTTCATGAGTGTTTCCAGGAACAATTCCCCATGGTTCTCATTGGTCTCAGGTTGCTGAGGCTCACATCACTAATATCTTATTTAGGGCAGATAAGCAAACAGAGCAGACTATTTCATTTTTAAACCTTGCAGTTTGTATTGTGCTTTTGTGTTGGTGGTGTTCCCATTTTGTTTCTGTATCATGGACCTCTCTAGGATTTGATTGTTGATATACCTGTTAGGCTGCGTGTACTTAATTCAGCAGAAGATGTTTCTGGCCAAAGGAAGGAGGTGTTCCGTGGGTTAGGTAACAGTTTGTGCAGGTTCTTTTTGTGTCTGCTTCCTAACCTGTCCTCTTACTTCTCTTAGGCGCAGGGACCTTTGCTCACAGCTCAGACAATGGCAGCTGAAAGTCATAGATAATGTTAAGAGGGGTCAGCACAAGAAATCACTGGAGAAGCTCTTCCAAGGTTTCAAGCCAGCTGTGGAAGCCTGTTACTTCAACTGGGAGGAAGCTTATCCCATTCCTGGGATTACCTATAGCAGCACTGACAAGAAGAACTCATTCTGTTGGGTGAAGGCCATCCAGCAGAGGAGCTGCCGGTTGCAGTGTTCAGAAACTGCCAGTGAGGCTGGTAGAGCCCTTGGACAGGAGCCCGGGGGATCGTGTCTGCAGCCCGGGGACAGGCTGCGGCCCTCGCCCCAGGAGCCAGCAGTTCGTCCAAAGGAACTTACTGGGAAGCGCAAAGTTGTCTCTGAAACGCCGCAGAGGGTTCTGAGACGACTGTCAGCAGAAGGGGATAAAGCTGTATATAAGACTGCAGTGGGCAAGGCAAAGTTGCCAGTGAGCAAAGGCTTGACCAGTAAACATAGTGGGAAACGGCGCATGAGCAGTGAAGACAGTTCTCTGGAGCCAGACTTGGCGGAGATGAGCCTGGATGACAGCAGCTTGGCGCTGGGAGCAGAAGCCAGCAACACCTTCAGTTTTACAGAAAGCCCACTGAGCAGGAGCTACAGGGATGCCTTTGAGGAGGATGGTGGGGTGTACTTTTCTGAGGGACCCGAGCCCACTGTCAGGAGCAGCTCCATGGCCAAGAAATCACCAAAAGATCCTGTGGGGGAGATGGGTAGTGGTGATGATGACCTGCCTTCTGCAGATGAGAACACTGGAGGTGTGAGCCTGAAGCCAGAAGAAGTGGGAGAGAATGGTGCAGTGGGGGGAGGGGATGATGGAGAAGAGGAAGATGATTACCAGGTGTACTACCTGAATCCGCAAGAGGTAGCCAAGGAAGATGATGACAAAGCTGAAGGGGGAAATGAAGAGGAGCAGGATATATTTGCTGGTATAAAGCCTCTGGAGCAAGAGAACCGGATGGAGGTGAGCTGAACCTAGCTGAAAACACTGTGTTGTGGTTTTATGTATTGTGTAAATCATGGTCTCACCACCCTCCCAGCTGTCACATTTAACCTAGTGTGTGGTTAAATCAAGTGCTTAATTATAATGTCTTTGTAACCCATTGTAGCATAAGGTATCTACATTCTTAATGCAGTGGTAGCATACATCTGTTTCCCACAAGCTTGACTCCCTGTGTCTGTGCTAACTGCAATTGTGTCCCAGTCTTAGCTAGTCCCATCTCACACTCCAGGATTTACAAGCACAGACAAAACAGTGTGTGCTTTTTGTGTAGTCTCACCCTTGGAAACAGCAGAATGGAACTGGAATTAAAAATAAGTAAGTCTGAGGCATGCTCAGCAAGAATAATTTAAAGCCAACAATGTAAGCAGAAATTCTCTGGGGAGGCAATATAAATAGCCTGTGTCAGATTCCTATAATAACCACAAAATATATTTAGAGCTTGTAGCTCTATGAGCAAGCAGCAGAATGGACATGCATGGAAATAGCATGAAGTTGTGTCAGAGCAAGCTTGGGTTAGATATTAGGACTCTTCACCCATTAGGTTCTTCGTCCAGAGGGTGGTTGGGCACTGGAACAGGCTCCCCAGAGAAGTGGTCATGGTACCAAGCTTGGCAGAGTTAAGCAGCATTTGGACAATGCTCTTGGGCACATGGTGTGATTCTTCGGGTGTCCTGTGTAGGGCCAGGAGTTGGACTTTGACCCTAGTGGGTCCCTTCAAACTCAGAATCATTTCTGATTCCCTGAAACAGTTACAGTCAGTTTGGGTTTTAGGTTTTGTTTTTAGTTATTCTCTGATCTGTTACAGCACTTGAAGGGAGAATAGGGCTTAATCATGGAAGAAAAGGTGTTTTAGGGGAGTACTTCAAGGACTGGTGGGGAAGATGAAGGCAAGGAGGACTCTGCTGCTGAAGTTAATCTTGAACTGTGTTTGCAGTCTTTGTGACAAGTAGTTTGAGCAGACTGACTCCAGGCTGGGGAAGTTTGAATATGACCATCTGTCCTTTCTTGCAGATCCTGTTTGCCTGTGCCGAGGCCCTGTATGCGCACGGATACAGTAACGAAGCTTGCCGGTTAACTGTAGAGCTTGCCAGGGATCTACTGGCCAACCCTCCAGATCTCAAAGTGGAGCAGCCACCAACTAAGGTAGAGAGAGAGCTTGTCTAGTTTTGGAGCTGGCTGGTAAGGTATATGGAAGCTGGAATATGTGGGGTGGATACAACAGCGTTCCCAGGCAGTGCTGTGATTCAGGGCCCTTCACTGATGCTTCCTCTGCATTGAACTCTGCATGTCATTACTGTGTCTGTGTCTGTGTGAATAAAAGAGAGAAAGAAAATGAGAGGCCTTTCATCAGGACTTGAAGTCTCAGAAACTTGAGATTAGTTAAAAATGGCTTCACTTTTCTTTACGCTTCAGAGAGCAGCTTGGTTTGTCTGTTAAAAGCTGCAGCACTTTTAGGAATCTATTTTAAATCATTTGAACAAAACACTGTATTTAACATAGCTTCAAATGGTATTTTGTTTTGGGGGTACCTGCTACTGTGTGCTATGAGGTTATACAGCAGCCATAAGAAGTTATGTTAGTAGTTGTGCTGAAGAGGAAAGAAATAAGCATAAACTTCTGGAAAATCACTCATAGTGACACTAAGCAGTGTTTGTTGTATGGAAGGGTTCCTTTGAAAGGGACAGGCCTGCACAGCATCAATACAATAGTGAATATGTGTCTTATCCAGAGGCCAGCTCTTCTGCAGTGTTGTGCTGGGGTGGCATAGGGGAAGTAATGTTCAACAATAACCACTGGAATTTGTGGTTCCTCAGCAAAGGGAATAAAATTTAAATGTATTTTATTCTTTCTTCTCTCTGCTAATTATTGTGACTAATAGGGGGCAAGCATAGAGTCGTTTGGGATGTTTAGGAATGTGTCCTGCAACAAATTGATAAATTCTTCTTCAAACAGGGCAAAAAGAACAAGGTATCAACCAGCAAGCAGACATGGATGGCAACCAACACCTTGTCTAAAGCTGCTTTCTTGCTGACTGTGCTGAGTGAGCGTCTGGAGTACCACAACCTGGCCTTCCGAATAGGAATGTTTGCCCTGGAGCTGCAAAGACCACCTGCCTCTACAAAGGCTCTGGAGGTATGGATTAGCTCAAAAAGGCAGTATCCATGAACAACATTGTTCAGCTGGAATGCATTTGCTCATGTGGTTTCCATTTCAACTCCTGAAGCTTCGTTATGCTTTTATATGTTTACTTAAAATGGATTGCAGTGGGACTAAATAAATTGGGTGCACATCCCACTAGCACGTGTTGATCTGCCAGAAAACGATCCAAAAAAACCCAATTGCTGTACTTTATGTATAGGGAAAAATGATCTGCTGCCCACAGGGCCTCTGCTATTGACAGCTTCTTCTGTTTCCTTGTGGATACTAACAGGTGAAGCTGGCTTATCAGGAGTCTGAGATTGCAGCCCTCTTGAAGAAGATTCCCTTGGGCACCAATGAGATGAACACTATTCGAGGAAGAGCTGAAGAACTGCGAGAAGGGACATTATGTGATTACCGTCCTGTCCTGCCTCTGATGTTGGCAAGCTTTATATTTGATGTCCTGTGCACTCCAGGTACTGACTGCATTGGCCTGAGTGTGTGCAGGGCATATTCTGAGATGTCAGGTTTTGAGGAATTTTCAAAGGGAAACTGTCTTTTGTATAAGTACAACCTAATCTTTATTCTTCACACACTGTTGTTTGCACTTCCCTTCATGTTGCTTTAGAAGTACTTTGTTCCTTGGTGGAACTATTTCTCCTTCTGCTTACATTTGAAAACAACCGGACACTCACCACATTTCAGCACTCTGAGGGTGTTTGTAAAGTAGTTACAAATGATTGACTTTTCTGCTCTTATGCTGTTTGTATTAAGAGGAAGCTAATATAAAACTTAGTATTTAAAAAAAGAACACAACAACCTGGGATTAGAAGACCGACTTGCCAGTATACCTGCCTGGTTTGGAGCTTTCTGAGGTTAGAGAGAGAAATGGAAAAAAAAAAAAAGAACAAACCATAAGGTGCTGTGGTCTAAGCTAGGAATAGGACCACCGAAAGTCTGCAAATTCAGAAAGCTCTCAGAAATGTCTTTTGCTTTGAGGTCTTAGCTTTGAAAGCTGCATACTAATTCTATTGTCTTCTTTCAGTGGTTTCTCCTACAGGCTCTAGACCACCAAGCCGTAATTGGAATAATGAAATGCCTGGAGATGAAGAACTTGGTTTTGAGGCAGCTGTTGCTGCTCTTGGTAAGAATCTTTTACAAGAAAAGTCTGCCTTCACCCCATGTTCTGCGTCCTGCCCCATGTTGAATAATGAGAGTTCATTCCAGTTTAGTGCAGAAATGAAAGTGTTTGCACACAGTTTGCCAGAACCAGATGCAGAAGGGTTCTAAATGCCAGGGCTGAGGTGTCTTTGCAAAGCTGTGAAAAATGGAACGGGAATATGGGACGAGAACTGAATGTTAAAGTAGTAACATGGATTTTAGCTTGTTGCTTGCTCTTTTGTCATGGAATGTGTATTGCCTGGACATTAATGGAGATGGACAGTTTCAGAGAGCAAAAGGCAATCATTTCAGAAGAGGTTAGATAATGATAGTGAAAGACTAGCAGAAGTGCTTTCAAGCATTATCATGTAATTCAAGATCTTAGCATAGTAGTGTATTCTTCCTTCATTTATCACCTTCAACAACAAAGCAGTGGTTATATGTATGTTGTGTTGACACCACTATATTCCTGTTTTAAAGCAGTGTGAAAAGGAATAGAATGGATTAAACAAGGCCTGTTCTCTGTTGCCTCAGTTTTGAAAGGAGAAAGATGAGTTCTTTATAGTGTGGGAGTGCTGGCTTGTAGCATCTGCAGAAACCAAAAGTTTGCCTGGACTCCTCCTGGGGCATATTACTATCTGGTTGTTCTGACAGTTTTAGCAAATTCTTGGGACAGACAGCAGCTCCTGTTTATTCAAGACCTATTTCTGAAGTCAACAGAAAAATAAGGCGGGGGGAAAGATCTTCTTTTGCTTGTAACAGTGAGGTGAATAAAATAGTCTGAGGTATAGATAGTGCTCGGGATGTAGTGTAGTCCCGTGGACTTACTTGCCTCTTCATTCCCTCTTTTCTGGCCTACAGGTATGAAAACAACTGTCAGTGAAGCAGAACATCCTCTGTTGTGTGAAGGCACGCGAAGGGAGAAAGGGGATCTGGCACTGGCCCTGATGATTACTTACAAGGATGATCAGTCTAAGCTGAAGAAGGTGAGTTTACCTTTGAAAGGGAAGAGAGAGATGGAAAGCAAGCTGTGTTTGGGTTTTGATGGATTTGATAGTTTAGCCAGTGAGCATAAGTTGCTGTGTCACGTACCAGTGTTTTACAAGCTATATTGTGGTATTTATAGTCTTCCACTGATGCAAATTCCGATTGTGCAGTGGGCATTGCCCTGGAGAGGTGTTGTTTTCATAGTTTCTTAAGGTCCAGTCAGGAGATGTTTTGTCACTGTTTTCATTGCTTTTGTTTACCTGCTAAAACAAGTCCTTTCCCAAGGGTTTTCAGTGGCCAGTCTGTGTGTGGTCTGGGGATTGCTTATGTTTTGCTGCAGGCATATTGGCTTGCAGAATTGTATTATCTACCAAAACCTCTTATTTCTTAACCTCTGATCTCTTTCATAGATTAGTTCAGTACACCTGTGTCTTAATTTCCCATGCAAGAGAGTAAAACTCTACCCTTCCATCCCAAAGGAGGAAAAAAATACTGAAAACTGCTGATGCTTCAGAAAGAGTTTTAGTAATCTTTTATATTCACAAATCTTTCTACGAAGCAAGAAGCATGGTATTAGTGTCTTTGTCTCCTAAAGAGAACACTTTTGCTATACTCTTCTCCAGGGAATAACAGGGACAATGTGATACCAATCATTTGCAAATAAATACTCTGTCAGATTTGTGGTGGTCATTTCAAGTGGAGAATAAACGGTAGAAATGAACAACCTGTAAAATCTGGTCACACATTGGTTGCCAATGACATAACAAGACAAGAAAATGTTACTGTAGGCTGTAGAAAGCAGTTTCTCTCTCATGGCTTTGCCAGTTCATCTGTAATGTATGACAGGATTTTCTGAATGGTGATGACAGAATTTTTGTGATTTAAACAAGAACATCTAATGACTGGCAGCTCTAAATATAGAGTTCTCCATTCCATCCTTGTTCTACCAGATTTACTTCTTTTTTTGGTGAGTTTTAGGTACTTTTCAAGCAAAGCCAGAGTTTGATTAAAGTGAAAAGGGAGATAATTACTGAGTACGAATGAATCTTTGCTTGCTCAAGTAATGCAGACCAGCTGTGCATTGCTGATCTTCAGTGCAGGAAAATGATACCTACTTTGTAGAGAATAAGCGTTTTTGGTTTTTTCTCCAACAAATGGAATTTACTGTCCGCCAGAATGTCGTTTTGGTACTTTCCCTCTTACACTTCTGCTGAGTGCCTTTGTTTGCTCCCTTGTTAAAGATTTTAGACAAACTTCTGGACAGAGAGAGTCAAACTCACAAACCACAGACACTGAGTTCCTTCTACTCATCCAGCAAGCCTACAGTTGCAAATCAAAAATCTCCTTCCAAACATGCTGCCCAGTCCACTGCAGCTATCCAGCAGCTTCCAGGGACTTCTGTTACTCAGCAAGCTGCTGTCAGCACTGCAGTCCAGAGCAGTCCTGAGAACTTCGTGGAGAAGAGTGCACAGGGTAAGAAGTGCTTTGCCAAGGGCTATGCTAAAACCTTTCTGATACCAGTACAAAAATGGAACTGTACGTTTTTGTTTCAGGAAGTAAGTCAGAGTGATTATATTACCATCTGGCTCCTTGATGATTACTGGAATGTCACTCCCCTGTTAGCTGTTTAGCTCTATCCATTTCTATACACATTCTTGTTGTGTAGAAATTGTAGTTAGTTTTCAGATTGTTCTGTCTTGAGGCAGTTGTATAACCAGTTAATATAAAGCTACTGTGCCTCTGTCTTGTAGGTTTGTACCCCATAAGTGCAGGACTTCAAAAAGTTGCACACTGAGTCATGTACCTTCATGCAAGATAGATAAATAAGATTACTGAAGGCCATTAAGAGATAAGTGTCTGTGGTTTAAGACCAGCCAGCTTGGTTTAACCAAGCACCACGCAGCCGTTTGCTTACTCACCCCTGGGTAGGATGGAGGAGTGAGTTGGAAGAATAAAAGTGAGACAACTCGTGGGATGAGATAAAGACACTTTATTAGGCAAGGCAAAAACTATGCACACAAACAAAGCAAAACAAGGAATTAATTCCCATGAGCTGCCATGTGTTCAGCCATCCCCAGACAAACAGGGCCCCATCATTCTTAATGGTTGCTTGGGAAGATGAATGCTGTAATGCTGAACATCCTGCCCCCTGGTTCTTGCCCCAGCGTTATATGCTGAGCGTGGCATCATATGATATGGAAAACATCCCTTTGGTCAGTTGAGATCAGCTGTCACTGCTCTGTGTTCTGCCAGCTTGTCTGCGTCCCAAGCGCACTCACTGACAGGGTGGTGTGGGGAGCAGAAAAGGCCTTGGCAGCTCAGCAATAACTAGAACATGCCTGAATTATCAACACTACTTCCAGTACAAATTGAAAGCACAGCCCAATACTAGCTGCTGTGAGGAAAATTAACTCTGCCCTAATCAGAACCAGCACAGTGTGGTTTGCTTCAAGCTGCGCTTCTGTATTGGTGGCAAACATCACATACAGCAGCATTTGGTGAAAAGTAAGTGCTCTATTAACTATTTCAAGTACTAGCTGAGGATGACTTCAATAAGGTTATGGTTACTGATGCATTTTTGTGCTAAAATTTTCCATAGTTGCAGCGTATTCTCCAAATCTTGAATTAATTGTTCTGGCCTGGTGTCAGATGATGTTCTTAATACTAAAAGAAAATTGAGATAATCCTGCTCATAAATACCATGCATTTTATAAAAGTCTTGGGTATTTTGATATTTATGTCTTTTAAATGTCCATGACTGGTTTTAGAGATATAGAAGCAAATGATGATGTTTACCTTGTCACTGTCCTGTTTATGCAGAAAGCTCTCAGAGGTCCCCCTGTGAGCCAGCTGCAGAGGCCACTGTTTTGAAACAAGAAGGAAAGGTCCCCAGTCGTCTGGCCCTTGGAAACCGAGGTGGATACAATGGGAGATGCTGGGGTTCACCTGTCAGGCAGAAGAAGAAACACACAGGTAGGAATGGACTAGATCTGCTAGGCAGTCTACTGGGGCTTACCCCCCTTGTTCCTCTATTCTCACAGGAAAGCCAGAGAGGCACTTTTTATAAGGACACATAATGTTATGATAAAGGGTAATGGCTTCAAACTGAAGAAGGAGAGATTTAGGTCAGATACTAGGGAGAAGTTCTTTACTGTGAGTGTTGTGAAGCTCTGGAACAGGTTGCCCGGAGAAGTGGTGGGTGCCCCATCCGTCGGAGTATTCAGAGCCAGGCTGGATGGGACTTGGAGCACCCTTGTCTAGTGGAAGATGTCCCTGCCCACAGCAGAGAGATTTGAACCTGATGGTCTTTAAGGTCCCTTCCAACCCAAACCATTCTGTGGTTCCACTTGTCAGCCTTTCCTGTACAACAGAAGCAGCTGTCTCTGAGGTGTCTGACATGGAGAAATAAGATTTGCTCCACAGATTTCCTGCCCCCTCCTGTATGGCAAGTTACCATATCTTTCTCTCACTAGTTACGTTCTGTGTGATGGATTAGGTATCTGGAGCTGATTGATTGCTGGACTCTGGGAGTGGAGTATTGTGCTCCTGGATCTAGAAACAAATTCAGAGAAGCTACTGCCTTTCTACTCTTCTCTTGGGAAGAGTGTAAGTTAGAGACTGAGGATGTGAAGATTGTGCAGCATATACCAGAAGGGTTTTCTTCATACCTATACAATATGTGGAACTTGACTTTGTATGTATATTTGCTTCATATTGTTATACTCCGCCACAAAGCTTGGCAGACGGAGGGGAGGTTCTGTAATGGTGTGAAGGGAAAAATAAAGTTACATTTTAATCCAAGAACTACAAAATTACACTGATGTTTGTGGCCAAATTGATTTAATCTCTCTTCATTTGCAATGAATGCCTGACAGCGATAAGACTGGTGCACGACTGTTCATAGTTGGTTCTGCAGGTGATATGATTAGGGGTTTACCTACCTACATTGCATTTACCAATCCTGGTGACATTTGTGTTGGTTCTGGTGTTGTAGGCATGGCTAGTATTGACAGCAGTGCTCCTGAAACCACCTCTGACAGTTCTCCAACGCTCAGTCGGCGTCCTCTCCGTGGGGGATGGGCAACATCCTGGGGCAGAGGACAGGACAGTGACAGCATCAGCAGTTCTTCAAGTGATTCACTGGGATCTTCCTCTTCCAGTGGCAGTAGGCGAGCCAGTGCGGGAGCCCGTGCAAAGACTGTGGAAGTTGGCAGGTAATGAATAATACCACTGCACAGAGGCATCTTCTATGCCTGATCTCAGGGAGCTAGCACATGTGCATCAGGAAGTATTTTATTGGGCAAATTTGCTTTGTTTCTTCTGGACCCTAAAGATAGGAACTCTGCACTCCAGCTAGCAAACTTGAGGTACTTCTTGTCACCTGAAAGATTCCTCTGTCTTTCTTCTAGGTATAAGGGGAGGAGGCTGGAGAGCCATGCTCCTCATGTTCCAAACCAGCCCTCAGAGGCAGCTGCTCACTTCTACTTCGAATTGGCCAAGACAGTCCTTATCAAAGCAGGTGGAAACAGCAGTACCTCTATCTTCACCCACCCATCCTCCAGTGGTGGGCACCAGGGACCACACCGCAACCTTCACCTCTGCGCCTTTGAGATTGGGCTGTATGCCCTGGGGCTGCACAACTTTGTGTCTCCCAACTGGCTTTCGCGAACTTACTCCTCCCATGTCTCTTGGATCACAGGTTACAGCAAAACTTTACTGGGAAGCTTACTTCTGGGCAGGAAGGGAGGCAGGCTTATTTCTGGAAATGGGGATGCCGATGTGCTGTAGTAGCCATGTAGGCAGCTGGTAATAGGAGCTGAGCACCAGTGATTTACACAGTGCTGCTTTTTCTGGTCTGGAAGGTTCTTGTGACCTCTTTCTTCTTGTTTGTACTGCAACATGCCCCCTTCTCACACAGGGGTCTCCTTCAGGGGTATGCTGAAGGGATAGACATTTGCCAAGTCTGAACATGCTCTTTGGCTGTGTTCAGTGTTTCACTTTCCTCCTTGTTCTGTTTGCACCCAGACCGACTACCTACCCAGAGGTCTGAAAAACATACACTTGAAAATTAGTGTTTTCCTGACATGATGGAAGTAGACTGACAGTCCAGACTGGTTTGAGGGTACTAAAATCAGCTATAGCAAGTTTCTTTCATTGTTTCAAGTACATCTTTAGCTTAACTTTGGTGATGGTATTCTCACTCGCTACTTGCTTAGTGAGGGCTCTTGTCTGTCACGTGCTCTGGGGGGAGGAAGCACCTAAATTTGACTTGAAGCCTAAGGGAAGCAACTGGTCTCTTGCTGCTCCTGAAGGAAGCGAGGAGTGCACCTGCTTTTGAGGGAAAGCTGTCTGTAACTGTGCTGGGCATACAGTGGTGTGAGAGTCTTCTCTCTTCCTCTTAGGGCAGGCCATGGAGATTGGTAGCGCAGCCTTGAACATCTTGGTGGAGTGTTGGGATGGACATCTAACTCCTCCAGAAGTGGCATCACTGGCAGACAGAGCATCACGGGCCAGAGACTCCAACATGGTGCGGGCAGCTGCTGAACTGGCGCTCAGCTGCCTGCCTCATGCCCATGCCTTGAACCCAAATGAGATCCAGAGGGCTCTGGTGCAGTGTAAGGAACAGGTGGGCATCATTGGCAGCTGGCTAGTGCAGCTGATTTCTAGCATCAAGGGTGTGCTGCTGTTACTTGTAGGGGGTTGGCTCCTTAGCTACTGTACAGCCTTAGTCACAGTTCTGTGGATTTCTTATATTTCATGAGTAATACTGGTTATTCTGCTGCATAGCATCTGTCTGGTCTCCATTTTAGACTGCCTTATACTTTTTCCTGTTGTAGTTTTTCCTCCTTGTATTTCTGGTTTTACATTCTTAACTTCTGCTTTTGTTTCACTGTTCCCAGGACAACCTGATGCTGGAAAAGGCCTGCATGGCAGTAGAAGAGGCAGCCAAAGGAGGTGGTGTGTACCCAGAAGTCCTGTTTGAAGTAGCTCATCAGTGGTACTGGCTTTACGAACAGACTGTTGGTGGGACCCCAGCCCAGAGAGAAGGTGCCACTGGCTGCAGTGCCAGCGGAGCACGGGCCACGGCTGAAGCAGCACGAGGGTTGACGGACAACCGGGTGACCTCGGAGCCAACCACTGTGACAGTGGCAGCTGCAGTAACTGCGGCAGCAACAGTCATGCCAGTGATCTCTGTGGGGTCAACCATGTACCAGCAGCATACAGTGGCCGGGCCAGCAATGGCACATACACACACACAGGGTCTCCACCCGTACACCACCCTTCAGACTCACATCCCCTGTAATCCCCAGTATATTGGACACACTATCCAGCACATGCCACGCCCAGCCGTCTTCCCAGTCCCTGGCTCAGCGTACCCACAGGTGAGTTTTAACTGTACTGTGTTCATTTGCTGTGACCTTGTTGGCTGCTTCAGAAGGGTGTATATCAGACTGGGGAGAACATATGGCTCAGGCCTGTCGTGACTTGAGATCTCGCTTCTGCTCTCATTTGCTTGTCAATTGGTGATACTTACTTTGGCTCCCCAGCACAGCATTGCACAATAAGGAGCCTTCTGTGGCTGCATTTAAAGTCTCTAGGGAATATAAAATACAGTACATCAGTAGTTTATAATTTCTTTTGCTATATAGTTTCTCAGAAGGCTCTGGATAGAAAGCTTATCTTGATAGCTTGCAGGCTAAATGGGGACTGCAGAGGGAAAACCAAATAAAGGTTATTTTAACCTTTGCCTATTTTTGAAGGTCTTGGTGTGGTTTTCTGCAAACTGATTAGATTTTTAAAGGGAGAAGGAGCAAGCAGATGTAATGCTCATATGGTTCAAGGTTTTTCCTGTGCTTCCTTTTCCTTGTCAGACTGGACTTCTCATGCTTTGAGGTTTGCGTGGGGACATCTTGTTTTGAACTACTTGTAGACTTTCAGGCGAAGTAGGCATGACTGTTCCTTACCTTCTGTTTTAGGGTGTCCATCCAGCATTCATAGGAGCGCAGTACCCTTACTCGGTAACGACACCGTCGCTGGCAGCTACAGCAGTGTCCTTCCCTGGAGTGCCCGTCCCCTCCATGACGCAGATTGCTGTGCATCCCTATCACAGTGAGACAGGACTGTCGCTGTCTTCCAATGTAGCGAGTAAGTGTTACAGCTCTGGGCTGTGTGTAGCATAGCTTTATTGACTGTCTGGCTGTACCCCAGTCAAGTCCTGTTCCTCACTGATAACAGGTAGAACGAGGGTTATTGCACTGAAGAGTTCTGGCCAAATCCACCCTGTTCTAAAGATGTGCATGCTCAGGGGCACTGGGATTCATGAGGAAACCTGATTCAATTAGCAGAGATTTATTTCTGTTTAGTTAAATTTCCAGTATCGAGACTGTTTTGGCCTCTAATCTAAAGCATGTTTGGAGCCCTCCTGTCTTTTCTCACTCCTAAGAGCTTAATTCTCCATCTCCTTTGGGCAAGGTGAGCATAGATGATCTTGAGCAGGCTCTTGTAATTCCTTTGGGTCAGGTAAACACAGTGCAGGAAGCAGGCAGACTTCTGCTACGGAAGCACTAATAAATGTTGTCTCCTGCCCAAGGGATTGGAGGCAGCCAGTACCCAAAATGTGGCACGTACAGAGAGGACAGATGTTTTGGCAGAGTTGTGTCGATGGCAATCAGAATGATTGCTCTCGTCTTGTGCTGGGACTTTGGTGGTGGTGAAGCCTCAGATGCTGACTGAATTGTGTACGTGCTGTCATTGCCATGGGGTTTTGCGCCAGCTGGTCATGGCTGACCCAGGCTTTATTATCCCATCACTGGAGAGGCTGTAATGTTTGCCACTTTGTACAGTGCTTTGCAATCTGACTAGGTGCTGGAAGACTGGGAGGTGGAAAAACACTTCAGAGCTCCTTCATATTGAAAGTATCAGGAGAATCTTTTTAGTTATTTTTTATCTTGTGTTTTGATGCCCAAAAGCCACCAAAAAAGCAAATAGAATAGTCCTGAAGGCCTTAGGATCTAACAGCTGACAACCTTAGTTCTGGGCTGATACTGTGACTCTTAATTGTGAGAAACCATTTCTGTACTCCTCCAAAGAGTAACGAATCTTCCAGAAGTGCTAATTCATCCTAGAATACTTGAAATAACGAAAGGAAAAAACAACTGCACCCTTTCCAGTTGCCATTGTTTATGGCTTGCATAAACTTCTGTTTTCAGTTCTTACAGTACTGTTTCACTGTTTCTGGAGTACATAGTCATGTGGCAAGAGTTCAGCTCATTCTTATGACTTACTCTCCTTGGCCAGACAGCAAATGCAGCATGAATTTTGCTCCACTTTGTTGGTTGTTTGGCACCGTGTGTCTCCTTGGTTGTGGAGGTCAAGATGGATCTATCCTGGGAGGCACACTGTTCTCAGATATTAACCATTCACCAGTAAACATGGAAGAAAAAAAAGTTGGAACATGGAGCATTGCTCAAGCTGGTGTAGCACCACAGCAAAGCTGTGAAGTAAGGGTAGCAGTGTGCACACACCTGATGGCCTGTCTGCTCTGGAGTTCTCAAGCAAACCTTGCTCTGTACCTTTCTTGAGAGGGGCGGTTAGAAGAACTTGAGTCTGTTGTCAGAGTACAGCTTGCTGGCTCTTTGTTAACTGCTGTCAGTACAAGTTTAGGTGGTACAATGCAATGGATTTGCACTTGAAACCTGTGATTTCCCTTGATTTTGCTCATGCTGGTTAAGGATCTGAAGGTGACAGCTTCTCAAGTCTCCTTGCTGTTACTACTGTTGACACGTGCTGGCCGTGCATGCAGTGGCTGTTCCAAGGAAGGATTGGAGGTCAGCTTCCAGTAATACTCTTCCTACGTAGTACCGGAACGGAGTGACAGCTGTCTTACAGCAGAAGTGGAAGAACCTTGCATTGTTGAACTTGATCTCTGAGTGACTTAATGCTGTTCCTGTTCAGTAATTTTCCTCAGCAGTTTCTCATCAGGTGTAGACATACACATGCTTGTTTCCTTGGACAAGATAGCAGAATCAAACATTGCATTTAATAATAGCAAAGACCTTTGAGTCAACGCGTGCATTTACACATAAAATGTGGATGTTGTGCATGTTTGTGAGATATTGCAGAAGAGATGGACACACACACTTCAGGCCCAGCTTGCAATCAAAATAGAGATATTCCTGGCCCATGGTATTTCACTTTCAAGTCTGTGGTTTGGTTTAGGGGAACAGAACACTATACTGGCCAGGGGCGGTCACATGAAGATGATGTCCCAAGTAAGCCTTCTTTTAGGCTGGTGGTGGGTCCTAATGCTGCTGTTTTGCTCTCTTCAGTAGGCAGTGTCCATGCAGGATCAACGTTCCCAGCGATTCAGGGGGCTTCCTTGACAACTCTGTCCTCACAGCCCAACTCCCTTGTTACAGGGGGTTTTCCTGCCGAAGATGAGCAGCACAGTCAGCCTGTGAGCCCCCAGGGCCTGCACTACCTCCACTCTGCATACCGAGTTGGTAAGGATGGCCAAGTGGCTTTCTACAGCCTCCTTGAGAGGGATTCAGGGCAGGGCTGCAGGTTTTCACTGTCATTTGGCAATTTGCTACTGCACCTGTTGGGAGTGATGCCATCTTAGGGACATGGGAAAAGCAAGCTGATGATTGTATGTGGAGGCTAAAAATGAAGGTAAAGCATTAGAAGATTGAACAATTGCTTTTCAGGACCATCAGAGCAGAAGAGAAAGCTAAGTGGATTAGAGCTAGTAAAAGTCTTGCCCTTTAGCAGGTGTGCATAAAGGAGTCTGGATAGGGCTCTGAGGATGTGACTGTGCAAGTTCTGACTATATAAAAAGTGGTATTTGGCTCCTGCTGCTCACAGATGGTGAAGGCACAGGTTGAGGTTAATACCCACTGAGTCTTCAGAGGCACAGAGGGGTGTGTTCTGTGCCTCTCCAGTTAGGTTGCTGAAGACAGATGCAAAGGGAACTTATATTTTGTGAAGAGTGGGTATGTAATTAGCATTCCCTTCTCAGTTATGATTATGAGGAGATAGAGTCTGTGCCTGAACTGCCATAGGTACAAGGGTATCAGTCTTACGGTTTGTTACTAAGTTTAGATTTCAGTAAGCTACTGGAGTGGTAAGTAGTAAGGTACCTGTACATAGTCATGGTCTGACCTAGTGGATACTTAGGGAAGGAGAAGGGAGCCTCTGAGATGAGCAAAGCCAGCAAAGCAAGAAAAATAGCAAGAAAATGGAAGGAAAGCTGTCTGGAGTTTGCTTGAGTTTTTTTGTGGAAAGGTAGAGTGGAAAGTTCTGGCTAGCTAGAAAGGGTGCAGTTGTCATTGAAAAGATCACAGTGGTAAGTGGTACACCATGAAGGGTGTTTAATTGCCTGAATAACAGAGAGGCACAGGCGGGGAAGAAGGTCTGGAGGATCAGGATGTGGCACATGTTGGTTGGTATTTGAGAACTGTTTAAATGGAGGGATTTGCCTGAAGAACTGTGATGGCAAAAGTGAAATGTTTGGAGTGGCAATGCTGCAGCTCAGTGCTGGGCTGTTGTCTTTGCAGCAGAGCTGGTTGGCGTGGGTAGCTTCTCTGTTGCAAAATTTAGATGAAAAGCATTTCTTTCAGGACCCCTCCTGTAGTGCAGCCTTTGGGGCTGTCTGCTCAGTGCTGCACGAGGTGCCTGGGGAGTGTCTATCTGCAGTTCCAGTGAGGGATGATGGCTATGCGAGTTTCCCAGCCTGGAGCAGTAGATCCAAATGTTGTTACAGATAGTTTCTGTGCTGGCAGGCTCCAGGATGGGCTGTTTCTGTCTGGACTCTTTGCAGCTATGGCACTTTGTCTTGCTGAGGGACAGGCT
This sequence comes from Sakesphorus luctuosus, assembly GCA_013396695.1. Lineage (NCBI taxonomy): Eukaryota > Metazoa > Chordata > Aves > Passeriformes > Thamnophilidae > Sakesphorus > Sakesphorus luctuosus. The sequence continues at coordinate 1,668,130 of VWZD01006510.1, forward strand.
AATCAGATTGTGTTGCAGTGAGTGAAATGCTGGATTAAGCCTCACTGGGCAGAAGTGCTGCTTGACTGTGGCTGCCCCTTTCCCACAGGGATGCTGGCTCTGGAGATGCTTGGCCGAAGAGCTCACAACGACCATCCCAACAACTTCTCCCGCAGCCCACCCTACACAGAGGATGTAAAATGGCTCCTTGGGTTAGCTGCAAAGTTAGGTAAGGCTCAGAGCAGTACTTCAGCAGAAATTCACTTGCTGGGATTTGAACTGTGGTGGGAAAAAGCTCTCCGAAGAGTCAGACTTCAAAGATTGGGTGAACCTGATGTGGATCCGATTCCTGAGAGTGTTTCAGAAGATTCCTACTGTTCTTTCATCCAGTCATTTGTCCCATTTCTGGTTTCTGTAGGCATGCTGTTGAATTTTGAGGCACTGGATGAAGTACATGAGATTGGACAGGGTTGAGAGCTTGTACCTCTTCCATTCTATAACAGCAATTCTTTTCCCTTTCACAATTTTGTAGGTATTCCTCTTGCTTGTGTACATTTATACCTTCTGTGAAGACCTTTTAGAGCAGTAGATGCTCAAACCACCAGTTGTTTGGGTTGTTGTTTGTTTTTTTTGTTTTTGGTTTTTTTTGTTCCATTTTGCTCTTGGATCTTTTTTGTCAGCTCATTTTTTCAGTTCTTTCATAAGCAGTAAGAACGTAAAAAACCAGTCACCTTTACAAACAGCCTGTCTAGTGGCACAGCTTCTGCTGCTTCTGCTGGCAAAACTCCACTGTAGGAAGTGGTGGGAAAGCTGGACTTATGTCTGCAGCCTCATTAAGGCCTGAGTGCTGGGGCATCTGGGTGCTTCCTGGATGGGCAGTCAGGAAACAGTGGAGAAGGTGCAGTATATCCTTGTCTCTCTAGTTACCTTGCCGCACTAGTTTTCTTTCATATCCCCTTTGAAGAGAGGTCAACTTTGGAATACCAGTGACTGAGTTGATACCTGGTTTCTCCTCAGACCTAGTGGATAAATCAGAATGTTCTCTTGTCCCCGTGAGTCTACTAGCCTGTCTCCCCCAAGCCTGCTGGAGGATGCATTACAGTGAGAAGAAGGTGCTCCAGATCCAGGTTCTTGCTGGGAAGTATGTGATTTCTTGCATGCTTCCTATCCTAACACTGTTATTCTGACTTCTCCTTCCCATGCAGGTGTAAACTATGTGCATCAGTTTTGCGTTGGTGCAGCCAAGGGTGTGCTGAGCCCTTTTGTGCTCCAGGAGATTATCATGGAAGCTCTACAGAGGCTCAACCCTGCCCATGTGCACAACCACCTGCGTACCCCAGCCTTCCACCAGCTGGTGCAGAGGTGTCAGCAGGCCTATTTGCAGGTAAAGTGTGGCCTGTCTTCCTGCCTGTCAAAGCTGCCAGGCATTGCCTGCCTTGTTGGTACTGCTTATGTGTGCATGTGCAGAGGGGAAGGCCCTGGGGTGCTGGTAGCTGAACTGGTCCATTGCCTGGTGCCTCCTTCTCCCTCAGCAGGGACTAGAATAGGTATCACTTCCCTGTATGGAGGCTGCATACAGATGAACTCATTGGACTGCTGCTTCCAAGGCCTGAGGCCTCCTGTGCTCTCCATGAAGGCTGGGTTGCTTCTGTGTCTTTCTCACTCCAAATGCTACCTCTACCTTTTAACTTCTGAACTTTTTCTTTGCTATGAGTTCAAGCCCCATGTCCACTTAGTGTAAGCCTTACTCCACCCATGCAATTTAGCAAAGCAGATGGCCCATGAGCAGGCTGGGTCCTCGTGTAACCTGCAGAGTGAGAGCGTTAGATGCTGATGGGGTGGAGCATTACCTGGCCCTTTAGTGCTGTACTCTGCAGCCCAGTTCCGTGCTTGTGAAGGGGAGAGCACCTGCTGATGCCTTGGGCTGCATTTTGGTGCTCTGAGGGAGCACTGGCCATGGCTGTGTTGGAATGTAGGATACAGCACTGCTGGTTTTTGAGATAGTTCTCCTCTGCCAGAGCCCTGAGTCTTGGGGCAGCTGGGGGGTAACAGGGTCATGTGATATATTGCCCTGGGATCTTGAGTCCTCCGCCAAGTGTCACCAGCATGAGAGTGGTGAGGAAATACCTTAAGGCTCTTTCCCTGTTCCCATCCAGTACATCCATCACCGGGTGATCCATCTCACTCCAGCTGACTACGATGACTTTGTGAATGCCATCCGCAGCGCCAGAAGCGCCTTCTGCCTGACCCCCATGGGCATGATGCAGTTTAATGATATTATCCAGAACCTAAAGCGCAGCAAGCAGACGAAGGACCTGTGGCAAAGGGTCTCTCTGGAAATGACCACCTTCTCGCCATGACATCAGGCAGAGCTCCACGGACACACAGCCCTTTGCCCAACATAGTTGTAGTTCCATTTACACCATCCTTCCTTCTGGTGTCTTTTTTATTTTAGTTTTAACTTGTTGGAAACCACTGATCTGATGTATTTATACCGTGACATTCCTCTCCAGCACTGTTGTGTGTTGGCGCTCTGCTTTGCTCGCTCTTCCTCCTCCTTCTCAGTGGGCTGCAGGCTTCAGAAGCATCAGGAAATGAGAAGGAAGTTGAGCTGGCTGCCCTGTGGTGTAGTCACTGCTTTTTTCCCTGAGCCCCAGGAGGCTGTCCTGCGAGCAGTTTGCAGTGTGATTGCGCACATGTTAGAGGGGTTGGGGATTCTGTCTTAAATATTTATTTTGGCATTTATAAATATGTAAACTTTTTTTTTGTATGGGCTTCTCTTACTCCACACACCATCTCCTGTTGGGAGTGGCTGGGACTGCCGTGCACAGTGAGTGCTCCCTCCATCCCTTTCAGCAACTCCTGCTGAGAGAAGCTGAGACCGGAGTAGCAGGGCTAGGGCCACCTCTGCAGCTCTCTGCAGCAGCTGAGGGCAGAGGCTGGAGCGTGGGCAGGCAGTCCATGACTGCGCTGAGCTGCCTGGAGACTGCCGAAAGTGCTTGGGCCCTTTCTCAGGAGTTCCCTCACTGGGCACTGCTGGCTCATAGAATGTTTTGATCCTGGTTGTTACAAGTTGTACAATCTTGTTTCTTTTGGCTCGGGTATTACTCTCCTGTAATCAGTTTCTTATCCCTCGTCTCTTCTCGTTTCCTGATTAAACACTCGTTTTCTTAGACTGACTCTCTCTTCTCTCTGCTGTGATGTTGACAGTCTGATGCAGCTGGCCAGCTGTGTACCAGTGGGAGCTCCTGTGAGCCCTGGTAGACATCTGTCTTTCCTTGGGTAACAGCAATCCAGCACAAAGCAGGCAGCCAGAGGTGTTAGACAAGCTGTGAGCTGAAGATTTCTTGCCTGGTACTGCTCTGAGGATGACATGCCTGCAAAGGCTGAGGTACATGTGGTCTGGGTCGTTGGTGGCTGTCAGGAGAGCTGGTAGTAAGCCTGGGATGTTCTGCCTACAGTTCTGTCCATCACTGTGTTCTTCTTCTAGTCTTGACACCGGTGATACTGTGTGATAATCAAGAGCTTTGTATTTCCAAACTATTGTGCAAACCAGCAGCTGCTCCCTATTGATGTAATTGTTAAAGAGGGTGAGTGGACTGCTCCCATGCATTTAGAGAGAGATTTGGTGGACTATGAAAGATATCCAATAGGGACAGCATTGCAGAAAGTTAGAAAGCTGAAGCATACAAGCACATAAATTTCAGGGCTTTTAAAACTGGAAGGCAGATGATCATGGATGTTAAGAATCCAATTTCTCAGTAGTGATATATTTTGCTTCTTACTTGGGTTCAGTCAGTGACAATGGGGAGCTTTTAGTTTCTGCAAGGTAAGAGTTATGTGCCTGGTTGTATTGGATATTTTCAATGGTACTCTTAAAAAATGAACAAAGTAACTCGTAGGCACAGGCCTAAACAGATGAACAGGCTCCTTTGGTTTGTGTGCTGCACAGGCCAGAAAGTATTACTGGAGGAGTTCTGCTTCTGATGGTGCCACAGTAACTATTTAAAGATCTCCTTACAGCCCCCTGTATTCCTCTGTAAGTTGTCTAGTTACATGCTAATTATAAATGCAGATGTTCATAATACTATGTTAAGTTTTCTGGTTTTTAAACTACAGTCCGTGTTGATTATGAGCTTCCTGTTATTGGACAAAACATCTGGATTTGACTGGAGAACATAGCCTGATGTCTGGAAGGTTTGGGTTCCTAGAACACTTTCTGTGCTCTCTGGTTCCTCCATGTTCAGAACTGTGAAAGGAGTTTGGAGAAAAGTAAGTTGTCTAATAAAATCTAATCTTTTCCTTTCTCCTGCTATAGGGGGAAATCTGTGGAAAAGAAGGGAGGATCTTTTAGAAGGAAAGAAGCAGAAGGGAAATGGGCAAAAGAGCTGAATGTCAAGTATCAGTAGCAGAAGTCATTGCAGTAAGGATTTGGACTGAATAGAAAAATCAAATGTCAGAGCCTTATCTGTGATACATATTAAAAGACTACACTTAGACCCTGAGGAAGCAAGTTATCATACTACTGTAATTATAAAACACCAGAAGAATGAGAGCAGTATCTTTGTTTTGGGAAAATACAGTGGAGCTGTTTACCATGAGGTTAGAATGGACTTCCTCTGGAAGTGTACTTGCTTTCATTCTGTCTAGTCCTCATAAAGACCAGAAGCAATCAGAATTATCTTTCGTTGTGCTCAAAACTTGCCCTCTTTGGTTATTTTACCCATTCTAGTCCTTATACAGATTGCATTGCTTTCATATGAGAGACCCTGTCAGACTTGTGTTCCAGCAGCTGCAGAGGGAGAGCCACAGAATCTTGCCTCAGGTTGGCAGTGGCAGGACAAGCTGCTCAGTGGTGTGAGTCATGTCAGAAGTTTCCAATTTCATCTCTGAAAAAATTCATCAGAGTGAGCAGACAGAGATGGGAGCTGTGTGGAGGTGCTGCACACTTCCAGAACACACTTTCAGTCCTGGATCTCTGCATCTGTTGTTATTCCTGAGTGGTGTCCCATGGAAATGTATCTGAGCAAGGACAGGAGAAAGTGAGAAAGGAGATTGTGATGTTTTTCCTTGCCATGTGGCTGGGGGGTTATTGAGGTATTTTTCCTTTATCAGAGATGGGATGAGCCCTGCTGGCCTGTTAAAACCAGAAAAATTATTACTCACTGCAGTTTTGTTAGTTTGGTCACTACTCCAGGAGTGGGAAAAAATGCTTTGGCTTAGATATTCCAGACTTTTCAGCAGAAGACCTGTAAAAGCGGTTGAGGCAACTCAAATTTCCTTTGCTTTTCAGTTAACCCATGTGTTTTTTCACTTGGAGTAAATGATCTCTAGGACCTTGCCTTGCCAGCACCACAGAAAGTGACTGCAGTCCAGGCCAGCTGCCACAGCAGCTGGATGCTTTAGAGCTCTTCCAGTGTAGAAATGGTTTTACATGACGAGAAGCTTCTTCTGTGCTGGCATCCACCTCTTCCCAGGCTGGGCAGGAAATGCTGAATTTAGTCAGTACTAATAGCTACGGGTATTTTTCTGGATAGGGCCTGGCTTCTTCTTGCATGAAGAGAGGTGATAATTCTGTGATGGGAGATCTTGCAATGGGTTATTGTCACGTTTGCTGAAGTCTAATTCACTATCTGTTCCTGAAGGTAAGATAAAGGAGGTCTTTAGACCATACCGCTTCCTGTGTCCTCTGCTCACAGTGACTGCTTTCACTTGCCGTATCTGTTTCCTCTTGTGCCCACGGGAAATACACTTTCACTGTTACTGTCTCTGGAAATAACAGCTCACTACACTGGGGAGTTGGAGAAGTCAAATCTATACAGGTGCAGATGAAACCAACTGAGAAATGACTGATGTTTTTACTGCAACACACCTGTGTGCTGATTTTCACTGTCCTGCAAGTGGTGATGATTGAACTGCTTAAGAGCCCTTAATAGTGCTAAGGGCAGCCTTGTACTGTGAGTTAACCCTCTGTCTGCACTGAAAGTTTTGTGGGTACTTCAGCTAAACAATCTGCTGTGGTGTGCACAGATGTGCATTTTGATCTCTCAAGAATCAGTACAGGCAGATAAAAGCAGACTGTGTTTTGGTGTTAGGATACTTAGAAGCATTTCCTTAAAGATGGAGATTCCTTCTGTGTCTCATTTTATGTATATACAGTAGGGACCATACCTCTAAAAATGTAAGGGAGATGGTGTGAGACTGTGAGTGAAAGGGCCTTTTTTCGGTCCCCTTCCCCAGGTATGCATTCTTACCCTGTATCTGGGACAGAGCATTCCTAGAAATTAAACTGTTGATCTCTGCATGGTTTCTGAGTCTTCAGGGCTATCTTGGCATTAGTGTAGTTGTCAGAAAATATGCCAAGACTGGACTTCAGGTAAGTGTAAGGAATGGTGTGGGTTTTACTCTCATGGAACAGATAAAGGTTTTAGTCATTGCAAGCCTTGTTCCTTGGAACCCATCTCAGGCTGCAAATGCTCTTTTTTCTGCATAGATCAGGTATGCCAAGCCCTGAGAAGGCCAGCTCCCCTCCTCCCACGCTGGACATGTTCACCTGTAATCCTCCTTACCTGTGAAAGTTTTTTGTGTTTGTTTTTTTTGTGGCACTTTGCAGGTACATGAGTTAGCAGAACAGTATTTGCCTTTGGACTTCCATGTCTTTACAGCCCATGACCAAGGTGAGTTGGAGTTGTCCTGTGATGATGCAATGTGCCTAGCAAAGTGTGTGGCTGGAATTAGCTGAAAAGCCTGGTTCTGCCTAGTTTTATTTATCGTCCTTACTATTTAGTGGGATATGTATTTTTCTTTTTGGAGAGCCCACTCAGAAACAGCCTTCTGCAGTTGTTGAAACTAAACTTTTTATTTTTTTTCCATGGGTTTGTTTTTATCAGACCTGACACTGTTGTGTTTTGGAGCAGAATACAGGCTTTTACTCTTGAGCTTATTTAGTGCCTGCTTGGCTAGTGCTGCACAGTGCTGGAGTGCACAGAACAGCCTGGAAACCCCAGTCAGTGGAAATGGAGGAAGCATTAAATTCTTTCACCATCTCCTGGTAGAAGCTGAAAGCTGTAACAACATGACATAGATTAGAAAATTGTATTTTTCTTACCTAGACATTAAGAGATGGGCAGGATGTAACTGGGAAGATTATGTTCTGAAACAAGTGTGCTCACAGTCTGCTACCAATGTCTTTTTTTGGTGATTTTTTACCTAAGGTGCAGAAATAGAAGGCCAGGTTGGGCCATGAGGACTTCTCAGCATTTGATGACCGTGACTGTTGTATGACATTGCTTTTAAGCCCTGCTGATAGACTGAATGGCTCTCAGTTACAGTTTATTTGAAATATTTTGTATTTTCTTTTTCTGTGCCTGAATTTAGGTGCCATTGGCATGATTATGGTGAAGGTGGGGTCTTTTGTTTGGTGGTTGTTTTTTTTTCAATCTGCCACCCTCTCACTATCCCCCTGCCTCAGCATGATTTAGATGTTGCTTTTGAACTCGTTTCTGCTTCCTGTTTCCCTTGTAAGGGTATTTGCCCTTGGGGCAGGGGGATGGAGCTGCCTCTCCAAGAGTGGCATATTTTCGTGAAAGCTGGAAGTGCATCTTAGGGCTGTTCTGTGTGAGGGTTTTCATTTGAGCCTGTGACTAGTAAATGCTTCTGCTGAGAGTACCCTGCAGATGCAAACTGTGTGCTGTCAGGAGTAAGGGTACTGAAGTGTTTCTGGTTGTTACAAGGCAAGTGACTTTTTATCTTGTTGGCATTGCCTCCTTACAGGTACAGCATTTGTAACTACTCAATGCTGTCTAGGCTGCACTGCACAATTCCTTTATTGCCATGAAGGGAATGTGAGTTAAAAGAAGGTGAAAATGCTGGAAATGCATTAAAAGTCTATTATCTAGTATGGGTACAGAACAGGGACTGGGTCACTGATAATTCCTTCCGTGTCGTACTTCATATTGCCTCGTTTACGTCAGCCTAGAGAGTTTAACTAAGTCCTGAAAAGCACCCTTTCCAATGACCTGAGGGGTTCTGAGCCAGCCTGATTTACAATCCTGTTCCTGTAAGTTAAACATGAGCTGGATTCTGACTGCTGGGGCAGCGTCACCAGTATGGACATGCTGGTTTACAAACATCTGGGAGAGACTGGAGAGTTGAGAAGACTATAGAGGGGTTAGAGTGGAGAAATTGTGTCTTGGAACAAAACAACTTTTTAAAGCGAAAAATAGATTAATTATGTCTTGTTCTCAAGAGTAGTGGACAGGAGTATTAGAAATACTTTTCTTGTAGCAAAACTAGCTTGCAAAGTGTTTCAGAGGTGAGCATTGGTTTTGTGGATTTTTTTTAACCCCACCAGCCTTTAAGAGAAGAGAAAATAGACTGTAGGTAAAGCCCTGATAACTGAGGAGGGGGTACCAGTGCTCTGTCCATGCCCTGCTGCGTGATGGGAGTTACTATTCCTGGCTCGAGGCAGCCTCCTGGAAACACATGTCTGTGTCACCTTACTGTACTGGTGTCTTGCTTGCAGAGTTGTGCAGTGTCAGCCAGGAGATCCTCAGGATTCAGCAAGGGAGCTGAGCAGATTTGCTTGATTCATTTGGCGTGTTCATACCTGTTAGTTTGTCATTGCTTTTCTGGCCGCCTTACTACTGAGAGCAAAATGACCAGCAAGGAATGCTGTTCCAACTGAGCATGAGGACTGAAAAGCAACAGGATGAGTCTGATCAAGTGGCTTGTTAGATTTGTATCACTAGACTCTTGTGTGTCATTCTGACTGAGGAGCTGCAGGAATATGTGCCTCTGCAGTGCTGTCATCAAGTGAAAATGGCAGTGCAAGCGATCAGATTTTTGTGTAGAATGGGTATGTGCTGCCACCTATTGAGACATCCCCCAGTTCCCTGAGGAGGTCTTCACCTCAGCTGAGCCTTGTACCAGTATTTCCTGTATGTAAGAGAAGGGTGTAGCAGCCTGCTCTTCAGTATCTTCCTGATTGAATTCCAGACGTGGTATGTGTGTACATGTTCCAAAGAGTTGTTTCTTACTGTTGTTTTGCCAATTCTCACCTTTTATGTACCTGGCACATCACATGCCCTTTTAAATGGGTCAGTTTCCTATGCATAAGCCTAAAATATTTTTAATACATTACAAAAAACATTTAAATACTGTTTTTTGCTTATGATTTTTGTCTTGCAAGTGAACTGCTTACCATTATGTTGTGTTACTAAATGTTGAGACAAGAAGATGAGGTTTATTTTCACTATGGAAGTGTAAGTGTAATGTTTAAGTGCCTAATGGGTCAGGATCTATTAACCAGTGTCTCTCACTAAAAAAAAATATGGTGTTTTTTTGGCTTTTTTGACACAGAGCTCTGGATAATATAGAAGCTTCTCTTAGAAGTGTTTGTCTCCACAGCTTTGAAGGGATGTCTGGAAGGAGGTGGCTTCTGCAGCAGTGTGCTCTTAGGGAGCAGTGGCAGATAGGAGGAAGGCTTGTTGTCAGATAAAGACAGCCTGGATTTGGAGCTGACCACAGCAGGTGATGTGTTTGTCATTAAGATAAGCAGTAAGAACAACATAGCATAGAAATTAAACAAATAGGGCAAGGGAGGGAATAAATAATGAGCCTACACCATTACCCTTTCCTGCCTGGAGTGCTGGACTAGCACTAGTAAACTAACAAATGTTAAAATTTAATGAGCTCCTCCCAACATTTATTCCTCATACCTTTTTTGTTTTTAATGTTTAACTGTTTCCTAGAAGATATACCATAGTCTGATATAAAGAATGAAGTAACTGTGTAAGTGACAACCTATAACAGATTAAGACCAGGAAACTGTTTAAGGGAGCAGCAGTAGCACTGGTGCTGGGATCCTTCACCTCCTGTGGCAGCATGTAACCAGCTGCCTTGCTGCTGCTGTGGGTATGTGGGATGTGCCTGATGAAGTGAGAGCTGCAAGACTGTTTTATAATGCTGTCACAACCATGACTATTTAAACAATGTTTTGGTTCCAGGTCACTGTGAGGTTGTTTATTTAGTGTAGGGCTGTTCCTGGGCTGCTGGCCCAGGCACACCTGGACTGGAGGGACACGGCAGCTGGAAACCACTGCAGTACCAGGGATGGCCCAAAAGTACCCCTACTACAAACCCAGGAGTCTCTAACTGCAGGCTCTGTGCTGTCCCAGCATCTACAAACCCACAGATGCACTCAAAGAGACACCAGCCCTAGGACACTGTTTCTGTATTGTTTCAAAGTTGAACACCTTTGTTGCCCTAACAAAGTATCAGCTCTAAGACCTGAGATATGTTTTCCAATTTTCTTACCCTTCTACATGACATCACTCCAAATCATCACAAAGAAGAAAAATAAGTAGTACATTTATTGAATCTCCACTTACTACAACTTCTCTAGCCTTTATTCAGACACATGCTCAGCTTCGAGAGCCAAGAATTTCTTCATTATCATTCAATGTGAATGACGCTATACAAGAATCCAGTGCAGGAGGTTGGGCTTTTCTCTCTTAACAGGAGTAAGAGGGGTTTCTAGTCTGTCCATCCTTTTTTTTTTTGGCTGCACAAAGTAACCCTTTCCAAGGGCACATGAAATAAAATACTATATTGCATACTATATACATTTACATACAACGGTAAATGCACCATTCATTCAGAAAGACACGTAACCTAAGGCTCAGCAGAACAGCTCAACTGAAGCAACTTCTCTCTGGATAGGAAAAAAGTAGCTCATGACAGTTGTGAAAGCTTACATAACCTGTGGTCATGTGGATCCTGCCCCTCTATTCTCTGAAACTGTAGCAATCTCCAAGGACCACTGGTGCCAGGGAAGGAGGAACAATGGCCCATGCCACTCCACAAGCCCATGGCTCAGTGACAGAACGTGTGTACAACCATGATGGAGGATTTCCTCTCAGAATAATTATCCAGCAACTGCAGGAGGCAGCAAAGCACCTCAGTGTACTTACTTGACCATGGGCAGAAGTAGTGAACTGAACAGCCCCTTTTGGACATCGGAAACCACTTGTGGTGTAAAGCTTTCCCTTTATATCCAAACAACAATGACATTTAACTGATTTTTTTTGCTTTTCTCCTTGGATGGTTGGACTGCAAGGAGATTAAAACAGGTGCTAGCTATTGGAATATATGGTACAGGCCCTGGGGTTGTTGGAAAGGCAAAAATGTCACTTTTTTTTTTTTCAGCTGATCTGACATGGGGAACTGAATTGTCTGCTTTCAGCTGTCGCATCGGCCTTATTTTACAATACCTGAGCTTTGCCTCCCCCAGCTGCTGTACTGCACTGACACAGGCCTCTGAAGTGCTCTGCGGGGACACCACTGCTCCTTGGTTATTTCTTTAAACGTCTGGAGTCCCTGCAGAGAAATACTTGCACATGCAACAACCTTTTTCCTAAGATAACAAAGCAATTCTGTGTCTGTCAATACTTGCACCTTTGCCTTATCTCCCACTGCCATTGACCAGAGTCAGGGGACACTATCACACCCAAAATGCTGCAGATAAGGAGAGGCAATCTTCCTTGCTATCACATCTGTCTCCCAGAAGGTGCAGTCCCCAGTATCCACACGCACTGGCACTGTAAGCAATAGGCATGGTCACCATGGTCTGCCTGGAGAGGAACAAGGCATTCTTGGACCCTGCTGTGCCAAATACGGATAGTACTTGGGGTTCACTGGACTCCCCTCTTACTAGGCTGCTGCTCTTTTTCTCAGCAGTGGGCTCAATACCTCACTCTTTAGTCTTTACTTCTGGCCTCAGAGGAGTAAGACATCTCCAGCTAGTGCCTGTTTCAAAGACTGAGAAAAGTACTTTAAACATATACAAAGTGTTAACTGTCCTCTCTCCCCTGCTCGAAGTAGGGCAGGCATTCCAAATCTCTCCTGTAAACGGAAGTCAAATTGTAACACACCATTAATACTCAAGAATCTGACTTGCACTCTCTGCCCCTGGGCAGTGTCAGAGGCAGCAGCCCTTTTCAAGAGTGGGGAAAGGCTCCACACGGACATTCTCTACTCCTGCTCATTTGTCCAGTTGTTTTGGCTTGACAAGAGATGGCATCAGAGCACACATTGGAGCACCACACATCCCAATGGCACTGGGGGTAAGGGAGTCGCTCTCAGCTCCAGCTGGAGTTTTGCAGTTCCTCTCGGAGCCAGGTTGGAAGGGGCTGCCCAAGTCTGTTCATCAGCTTGGATAATTCAATGTTGTGCTCCCGAAAGAAGTCTCTCAGAAACAGCCGTGACTGTGTGGAAAAAACAGACCACGTTAGCATGAAAGACATGTTCTCCTCAACACACATTTCACAGGTCATCAGGACAGATGGTTGGAAAATGGAGCTTGGTTTACTGGGATGTTTCTACATCTCTTGCTGCCAATAGATTTGAGACAGTTACTCACCAAGGAATCCATATCAGGGTATTTTCTTCCTTTACTCTTTCCTAGGCATTTAGTCTTTCCTCCATCTAGCAGCTGGCACCAAAATCCCTTTGCTTCATCAAATCTGAAAAGAACACTTGTCTTTAAAAGATACAGCCACATGCCCAGTTAGCAGCAGCAAAAATTAAGTAATTCCACAGGTATGCCCTATTTTAGTGCTTTATTTGTTTGTAGTATTGGTTCCTTTTTTTTTTTAGCACTTGCCTACATTGACAAGAAATCCATTACAAATGTGACTCAGCTTTAGCAAATTGCAGAGGTAAAATGGTGTTACAATATCTGCTCAGCTTGGGCGAGGGGAAGATAATAATCAGTTTTTTAGTGTATGTCAGTTCTTTTAAATCACCTCACTATAGCTGAGTATTAGAGAATCCCCCGACTGTTTAAAGAGTCAAGGGTTTCTTTTCTTGCTAAAGCACAGGAAAATAAGGCAATGCTGGGAACCATGTCTGGATCTGGTCTGGTCTGGTCTGTCCCCTCGGCTGGCCAAAGGGGAGCTCAAGGTTTGAGCAAGTACCCCGCGAAACCTGAGGCAAGGTGACCAACACCATTCACTTTCTGACCCTGGCTGAAGGGTACCAGGCAGCACCACTCCTGTACCACTGCTCCATTTACCACCAGCACATGTGCGTCAGCAAGTAAAGCTCTCAAGTGCCCTGACATTTCTCTAAATCTGCCCTCCCCTGGGGAGCTGGGCCACCCCCTTGGACAACAGCTGTAGGAGAACTGTATTGGTTCTCCTCTCTTTACTGCAAAAGGAAAGGGCAACTGCTGTGTGCCCACACACACACAAAACCACCACCCTGAGCTAACACAGGCTGTGACAGCAGAGATGATGTGAAAACACAGGTTTCAGCTGCAAAGAACAATACTCAGCCTCTCCTGAGTGCTTGCGGAGTTTGCACTGAAGACTGGTATGGCCACAGTTCAGCTTCAACAGCACCTTATCTACTCAGGTTAACTGTACTTACACTGTGGGCAAGATCACAGGAATGGCTGAGTAACATCCTTTAACACAGTAGCAGGGAGATAGTGCCTCTGTTAACACTCCCTCAGATAGCCCTGGGCACCTGTCAAACCCGTCTTCTCTAATAACAGGTTCTTTACCTCAAAACTGTGCAGTGTGTCCCTAATCTCCATCTGAGTGAAGATAGGAGCATCTTGTCACACATTTTTTATCATAAATCCCCTACTTCCTGTCAGATATAGGTATAACACAAAGCATAAGAACTGCTAATAATTCCAGCACCTTTTCTGAAATCACGAAGACCACATGGAAGAAACATCATAGTTACTGCTCTGAGCAACTTCACGCTTCTTCATGACAGTGCCAAAACGCACCTCTTTCCCTGTAATTTCTGGAAAGACTAAGCAGTCTTGGCAAAGTGTCTCATGTTATCTGAGCCGCACCTTAGGGTTAGGCATACCTAACCTTTGCAGGTCTTGTGGTCAGAGACAAAAAGAATTCTTTCCATCAAGAATTTACTGGCTGAGAAAGCATCCTCCCAAAACCAATGTCCCTACCTGAGGGCCTGAGTGTAGTTGAAGAGCGGCGTAACTCCCAGGAACTTCTGGATGTTGTCCATGACAGAGGCAGGGTTGTGTCTCAGCTCCTGGCCGTCCACAATGAGAAGCTGAAAAGAGAGCAGCCCCCTCAGCCTCTGCCAGCTTGTGCTGACTGACATGTCTGAGCTTCCTGGACCTGCAATTGCCCCGGCCTTTGAGCCTGTGAGTAAAGGCAGCCAAAGCCTGTTCTAGAACACGGCAGGGGGATGTGGCCCATTTGTCACCACAGATAGACAAGTTATGGTCTGGGCCACAAGTAGCAAAGAACAGGAGGTCACAACAGACTTTGCTTAATCAAGTTCTTTGGCCAAAGCCCGTTAACTAAGCAGTAAGACACAGCAGTAGCATGCACAGATTGCCTCTGGAAACCTCATGTAGTCTTTTTAAATGTCAGGAGCCACTGTGCTAAGTATTCTTCTGTAAGCTGTGATTATTCTCCTGTTAGACACATCATAGATAATAACAACAATTGTGCTAATAAATTACCTATTCCAAAGAACAGCACAGAGAAATAGTCACATGAACTGAAGACTGGGGAAAGCAATCCTCACAGCAGTAACCTCCAGGAATAGTAAGGCAAGGAGATGAAAGCCCAAGAATGCTTTAATATGTCTCTTTTAGTCTTGGTAGATCTGTCATGTACAGTTTAGGCTCCGCTGCCTTGGCAGAGAATAAGAGACGAAATGGACACTATAAACCTCTGCTGGATTACAGACTGTCTGAGGATAATCCCAGCAGCAGAAAGGAACTTGAAAAAACATATTCTGGCCCATGCTACATATATTACAGTTTAAAAATTTCTTGGGAATTTAGAGAAAATAATGGTCTATATACTGTTAACTGCCATTTTGCAAATTTAAACACAAAACAGAATTCTGACATCTTTGCAGTGAACTTTCCTTTCAGCAGACAGCTAAAGGTTTCACAACATGGGAACTGACAAGAGGCAGAATCCAAGAGCCTCTTTAAAGCAATGAAACCACAGCAAGCAGCTCAAGACCTGGGCCTGAAGAGGGTCCCTGGGCTGCAGGCTGCCAAGGAAAGGAGTGCTAACACTGATGTTCTTGCTGACCACCTCAGTGCTGTGAAGCTCTCTAGATCATCACAGTATCCTGCACTCATTTACTTTTACAAATACAATAAAGTGCAAAAGTGGAGTACTCATAACAGGAGAAAGCAAGTGGTGGCTCTTGATCCGCAAGAGAAGATGAAGGGGAGCACAGGCACACGAATGAGTTTGTTCCCCTCCCCTATACTAAACCTACAAGAGGCCCCACGAGAGCCTCTCCTGCCAGCGCCATACCTGTGCCGAGGGGTAGTAGGTGAGCCAGCGCTCCAGGTGCGTGGAGTACCAGCCAGGGAGCAGACAGCGGCTCTGCAGGTTGCGCAGCTCCTGAGGGGCCTGGGATTTCGCAGAGATCACTTGGTAGAAGGTGTAATTGAGTGCCACAGGGTCATTGTGAGCACGCTGGTGCTGAAAAACACAAGCTGAATTTAGGAGTGGGAACACGTGATTCCACCCTACACATCTCTGCAGACCCCACTGACCCAGCACAGCCACCCACCAATGTCTCTGTATATGAATCTGTCCACACCATGCAGGCAGCCTGCCCCCTCTATGGAAGCAGATCCACGGGTTTTCCGCCTCACCCCACTGGAATCTCTCTCTGGCCCCCACGCACAGAACAGTGCAGGGAAGTTACCTGATACCATGAGTAGGCTCGGTCGGCAGGGTTGATCAGAACAGTAATGATTTTGGCTCGAGGCAGCAGGGCTGCACCACGTTTGGGTACCACCTCTGTGTCAAAGTAATTGGCACTCTTCTCAAACATGAAGTCTGTGCTGGCATTGGAGGGGATGGGAAAGAATTCCATGTACCTGTGGAACAGATGGGATGCTGGTGAGCAGCACAGCCCAACAAATAAATGGCACTAACCCCACAATGCACTCACTCCTCTTCAACAGTCTGCAGCACAACTGCAGCTCCCCAGCAATGCAATGAATGGGCAAAGGAGTGCAGAGCTGGCAGAGGCAGGACTTGAAAAGAGGTGGTGGCACATGACAAAGAAAGCTGGGAGATGATAAAAAGATAAGGAAATATTTTGCTGAGAATGTGTTCCCCAAGTCTTTGGGCAGTGGAAAGAAAAAAAATTGAGGTT
Source organism: Sakesphorus luctuosus (assembly GCA_013396695.1). Lineage (NCBI taxonomy): Eukaryota > Metazoa > Chordata > Aves > Passeriformes > Thamnophilidae > Sakesphorus > Sakesphorus luctuosus. The sequence continues at coordinate 1,684,294 of VWZD01006510.1, forward strand.
AAGGTACTAGTTGCAAGCTCTGCCAGAAAAGACATTTTGTCCAAGAATAAGGTCAGAATCCTCTGCCACTGACCACTTGTTTAAACCTGTCTAAACCCTGTGTCTCTGTACCTCAGTCCATAGCTGAGATGCAGGGTGAAGAGCTCTGCCTCACAGGAGCTCATCAAATTAGTAACATGGAAACTGCAAGAAATTTGAGTAACTGTAGGGTAGAGCGTAGTAGAGGGGGCAGGGGACTGTAAAGCACTGGAAGACTGGTCTCTGCTCAACTTTAAGCTGTGCAACTGAACACTGAGATATTCCTCTTGCACATGATAGTGCTTGACTCCTGTGAGCTTTGCTCAAGTACCAACCATCTTCCAGTATCTTTTCAACAGTCCCCTAAATGATCAGACACGTCAACCTCCCACTCAAAGGCAAAGAAATCCCACAGCAGGATGCCTTACTGCCCCAGAGCCATCCCTCAGAGCCTCTCAGGAGGGAGGGCATTGTCATGGTCAACCAAAGCTAATGCTTTGAGCAAGAAACAGCTTTAAACTTTCTCTGCCTGGAAACACAGTGGGACAATAGTGCCATAGTGACACTAGAACTTCCCTGCCAGGTGGGAGCACTTTACCACAATCGAGTACTTTTAAAGGTAAAAACCAAGGTATGCACATGGGCACTGGAGCCAGTGCAGGGAACACAGTGGCAGCTTTAAGTCTCAAGGGCCCAGAACAACAGTAGCAAGGTTGTCCCCTCTGTATTATGTATTTTAACTCTGAAACCACAAAAAAACGTTTTAATGAGAATGCTGTTGTCTGTTTTCCACATCAAAGTAAAAGTAACTTCATGACAGCAGTGCATTCAACAAGGACTTGCTGAATATTTAAAGCTAAATCATGCATGCAACTCTCCTGGTGAACAGTCAGTAAAATCAGAAACTACACAGTTGGGTTAGCAGGAAAACAGCAAATGTGTGCTGAGCAATCTCAAGGAAAACAGCTGTTCAGAAATAGAGATACTGCCAAGGGGGCTGAGGTGGAAATACAGAGAGACTCCAGAGAAAAACATGGGTGCACCTTATCACAGAACAACATGTGTCAGGTTTCTTACCAATCAATTCCTTTATGGTAGTTGGGGCCATTAAAAAACTGTATCTCCTCAAAGGTGGATGGACTTGGGAAGTTACTGGTGACAGCTGGATGCATGGTCAAGAAGAAGTGCACAGCTGTTGTGCCTGCAACAGGAACCAGTTAACGGGACCTGGTCACATACAATGCTTGGCTGAATGAACGGCTTCACTTCACTGCAAAGACCAGTTCCCAGATGGGCACACTCCTCTCACGCATGGCTTACCCACCCCTTAACTCAGGCAGGTTACAACAGCAGTGACACCAAGCACTTTGGGATTGAACTCACTTGAGCAGTTCAATCCCACGTTTCAGCTCATGCAGATGATTTAAGTCACCTCCTTAGCATGACAGCTGTCACACATGTCAGCTACGCCCATGCTGGTGGCACAGCCACACTGTCACATGGCAGAACCCAAAGCTGCCAAACAGGAGGTGGCCTGAGCAGGAGATGTGCTAGAGACAACATTAGTGCCTTGGCCTGCCTGGGCTGTAAATGTTTTCCCTTCACCCCACCAAACATGCCAATCCAGCTCAGCACACAGCTGTGGGCCTCCAGCTGCCCAGTACATCACCCAAGAGAAGGGCTTTCTAACCAAGTCTCTGCAAGCAGCTTGGGTTATGATACAGGAGGGCTCATGTTGCACACACCAACAGTGTCAAAGTGACACAGCCAGGAGACAGCAGTGTGGCTGGGACAAGCTTCCTCCCATGGCCAGGATCACCATTTGCTGTGGATGGTTGGTGCTGCCGTTTCACTGCACTACACAAAGTCAAGGCTTTTAGGTGTGCCTTTAGCTGAAGAGATTTTGCTCTCTCCAGCCTAGAAGGGACTCATCAGGACAGTATATACAGCCATTTCACTGCCAACCACAATGCCACAGCAGTTAAAAGGTGGTGACAGAGATGAGGCAGAAGAGTTTCTCCCCCTCCCACTGCCAGGGACATGGAGCATGCCGTGGGTACGCAGATCTGTTGCAATCAAAGCACCTGGGGGCAGTCACTGTAACCTTTGCTAAGCATGTGCACGCAGTCCTGCCGACAGCTTATGTCTGTGACACGCTAAGGTCACAGCTTCCCTGAGCTCACATGGAAAAGCCAAAATACAGTTCTGCAGGTAGGGCAAGCCAAGCACAGTGCCACAGTGGAAATTACTGACAGACTTCCCAGATTTAGGTTAGAACACTGCCGAGATTGTCTGGAATGTCCTCTGTGGTGATTTGGCAGCTTGCACAAAGGGCAGCCATACAGATCTCACAGCGTGGACATTTCCAGCTCTCCTCTCTGGAAGAGTGAGATGGAAGGTGCAATCTGTCTTTAGATAAAGTATCCACATTACCAGTTTTCTGAGGTCCCACGATGAGAAATTTGGGGAGTCGATCACATGTTTTCTCTTTGGACCAGATATCCTTGTGCCTTTTATCGTCACAGGGATTCTGTAGCACAAGTGATGAGATTAAGTATTACCACAGGAGGGAATGGCAAGGGGAGGAAAAGCTGGAAGGGCCGATCCTCTGGGGAAAATGCTATTAGCATATGAAGAACACTTCAGAGCCACACTGCTGCTTTGCCAGGCATCAAGAGGTGTTAAGTAAAAACATGGGGACCATTTTCAAAAGCTCCAGAGTGATATGAGAGTCAAAGTCCCTCTGAGAGTGTTAACCACAGGCCTTGCCCTATGTAGCCACACTGGGCTGGGCCACCATGTTAGTGCCACTCAGCATCTGTGAACTTCTGGCAGACAGACAACTCTATCACCTTCAGTTAATTTCATCTGCTCATTACCATGCAGACAGCTGCTGCACTGGGATAAAATGGAATAAGCATGTTTTTATTTAATGAACATGAATTCTGCAGTGTGAAATTACTTTCAGATTAATCACATTAACATGCCTGTGAGCTCCTTTAGCACCAAAAAGGGTTCTTCCTTTCACACTTCACATTTCACAGCAGCCTGCCCTAATACAAGCCCTCTAATGGCCCAAATGCCTGCAAGCTTGCCCCAGGTCACATATGATAGTTCCCAAGCTCACACCAGGACTGTGCCCTACTGCTCCTATTCCCTGCTTCCCTTCCACCTTACAATTTGCCACATGCAGCCTGAAGCCACAGGGTTAAACCTAAATGATTTATGCTTTACCCCTCTGTGCCCTGCAAGTTTAAATGTGGGATATACCTCTTGGAAAACTACTAGGAGCAGTTAAAGCTGCCTTCTTACCTGCCACAAGGGATTCTTCTCCTGGGGAAAGATTTCAAAGTACTTTTTTGCAAGTTGGACCGGAGGCAACGTTTGCAGGCGAAGGTTGGTCCAGCACTGCACAAACTTGACCAGGCTCTCAAAAGTGTACAGTCCCAAACGGTCATTCCCATAGTTGGAGAGGTGGGTCATAAAGATGCTTATCTGAAAATAGGAAAGACATGGGATATTGGTAACAGAACTGTGCCCTTCTAACTTGATTCCATGGTCAGCAAGAGGCTGTTCACAACTTAGACTGCCATGGCTATCTTCGTTGACAAATGTCCATCTACCAGGATACAGCAATGCCTTGAGGCAAAAGGAAAGAAACACAGCACTTGCAAGGCAGGAAGAGCTCAGGAGAGGAGGGACACAGACCTCTCAATAACCCCAGGGAATGGTGCGTGTGGGGATAACTGAGCCATGGATATGAGCCTAGAACAGTTTAAAAATCCCATTCAAGGGACTCTAGGACATTTTGGGAACATGGCTCAGTCAGTGACTTCCTTGCAAAGCCTCTTGCACAGGAGAACAGGAGCTCCCCTTCCTCTTCCCAGGGCAACCTCTCCAGCTGCAGAGGCTGCTACAGCAGGGGAGAGGGCTGGGAGGGGCACCATGCTGTAGGGCAGGGCACAGTGGCACAGGGATAGTTGTCACAGGAATTCTTTCTAGGCCAAGAATCTGTCAGCTTTCATCCTTCCCGGAGCTGACATCTCAAGGGTAAAGGAACAACTGGCAATTTTTACTTTAAAATACAAACAGGTGTACCTGGGGATCTAAACAGGAACTACAAAGAGACACTGCACTAGGATATTGTCCTGGAAACAGACACCAGCTGGTAAGTTTTAGCTCTCAAGAACCTTCAGCACAGGCAGCCCCTGAAAAATGTCCTGCCAAACCCATGGATGTTAATCCTTAGGCAAAGTGTCACTCAGCACCATGGCAGCCACCCCAGCACAGCAGTGCTCAGGAGCTTGTATGCTATCTCTGCCTTGCCAAGACATCTCTTCTCTCAAAGCAGATACATTTCCCTCCTGTCAGTTTTTCACTATTTTAACTTTTGGATAAGAGTGCAAAGGACTGTTGTCAGCTTGACTGTAGTGTGTGGGTTTGACAGGTCCCATGAAATTCAGCATCCCAGTGCCCATATCACAACAGCACTTTGCCAGACACAAACCACACCATGGCTGGAAGTTAAAAAACCAGGAACACTGAGGCCAGTGAAGGAATGACCATACGGGTTGATTTAGTACTCCTCACACAGTGACTGCCTAGTGCAGGGAGGGAAACCGACCTCAGTGACAGCAGGGGCACCCATTGCTTCACAGTTCTGGGTTCAAATCTGGTGACACCAGGTAAGGTCAGGAAGCAGTAACAGGCTTCCCTGGCAGGGGGCAGGAATGGCTTTCCCCCACACAGTAGGGAAAGAGCAAAATGGGGAAGCAGGAGACAGATGGTCTTGGGATGAAGACATTTGCTGGCACTCAGGAAGCGTGAATTCAGTTTTCTGCCCAGTGTCACCATGGACTAGTTTCAGCAAGACAAGAGGTATTGACAGTAGCTCTTTGTGCCTGAGCTGTCCCCAAGACACTGTGGAACATTTAATCCATAGGGTGCTCACAACCCTGGGTCTTTGTGTAAGCAACAGAAAACACCGGTGGGACTCTGGGACACATGGAAAGTAAGTGGAGTTAAAGATTTATCACGTTTGTCTGCCTGTGTGTTTTTCACTTCTGGTTTCCTACTGAGCTGACAGAGAGGCCCTGCCAGACAGGCTCTGGCACCTACACTTCAAAGAGCAGCATGTGCTCGGTGCTGTTGTGTAAGAAGGATGTGCTAAATACAACACAGAGCATAGGACAGAAAGATCTGTGTAACTGCAAGGCAGGGTGGCAAATGATACATCTCATGTTGTATTTTTCCCCTTTCTGGGAGACATCAGGAAAGTTCTGTGACAGCAAAGGGTGGCTCATCCCTTTGACTTGCTAGTGAAACATGTAGAATTAAAATCTGCTGCATGAAGAGTCTGGCTTACTGGCATAAATCAAGTACTGCAGCAGGAGGACACAGGTCACCAGCCTGGACCCCTTCAAGATTTCCAGCATAAAAAACCCCCTGCATGTTATCCGGGTTGGCAACTGCATCTCAAGACTGACTACATCTGGTAAAACAGGTAGTGCTGCCGCCTGCAAACAGTCCCCAGCAACTGGATTTAGAAGAAGAAAAGACAAGCCAAATTGATGAGCCATTTCCCTGTACTGCTGAGCGTGCAGTAATGTCCTTACACTCTTTAACAAGGCCTGGCAGCTTGCTCTGCCCCGTCACAGCTCCTGCTGCCAGAATAGCTCCGAGCACTCCTTCTGACATAAGCTACACTCAAGTGCCATCTCTCTCTCCCCCCTTCCGATCCACACCCACTGACCCCTGGGACTGGCTTGGAAGTAACACTTCCCTCCTCTCCCTCTTCCTTCCACAGTCAGTATGCCCTGATTTCCCTTCCTTCACACTGAGGAAAGATGAGAGCAAAGGTCCCAGAGAGCCTAGATGGAGTACAGACACAGGAGGGTATGAGCACCCTTGCAGTACGTAAGAAGCAGCTGAGGGCACAGCAGTAACCAGCCCACGCAGTGTAAGCATAAGTGTTAGTGAGAAGAGATCAGCCTGTCTGCTCAGGATCAACAGCTATTCTCCTTCTGACATCAGACCTTGTTCACTACTCAGAAGATCAAACATCTTCTGTTTGCACTGTGGAGTTAATCAGACACACACAGGCTCGGAGATTCCTGCCTGTCTATATCCACTCAAGGGGAGCTGGAAGCACCAAAAAGGACTGAAAGAGCCTGGCCCAAGTCTGCTACGGATCACTGCTGGGGCTGCGGGGCTGGCCAGCTTTCCATCAGTCCCTGAGATGGCTCTATCAGGAGGGGACTGTGCAAACAGGAGCAACAGAGAGCAGCTTAGAGCACAGCACTCTGCTCTGAGGGAGAAATGCTACACTGCCAAAAGGAAGCAAAAGTGTAAACATGGGAAGCATCTGAGGGTGCCTGAGAGTTTTAAAAAGTCACTATGAAAAGCCAGTAAAAAATCTGGCAAATAAGCTCATCCCAAACCAGAGCACAATTTTCCCAAACTTTTTGATCAGAGATTACTGCCAGCTGGTTAGAGCATCGCATGCTTATCAGAAACTTTAAATGGGGAGTTCTAGATACTACGTTTCTATAAATTCTTTGGCACAGCCTCCTAGACCAGTAAAGGTCTCTGGATTACAGTCTGGAAACTGGTTTTCCAAGAGAAACCTAGAGCCCTTAACTTTCACAGAGGCTATTTGTGCAGGCATGCTTTAAGATATGACAATTACCCAGTGGGGCAAGATGCAATTTCACCCAGCATATGGGAACAGAAGCCCAGAAAAGAAATTGCCTCAAGTCAAAAGTAGTTTCTTTCCACTCGACTGATCACTCCATATGTAATGCAAAGAATGACCTTCTCCTTACTACAGACTTTTATCAAGAAGGCAGGTTTGGTTGTTGTGTTTAAAGAGAACAACTCTGTGTCAGACAACAGGGATGGAAGGCTGGCTTCCAGACCTCAGGGATGGAAGTTTGGCTTCCAGACCTGGAAGTATTAACTCCTAGAGCTTTTTAGGGCTGCCATGAACCTGTAGCTTCTGCAGATCATACACAAGCCAGAGCTGGCCACAGGCTAAACTTCAGAAACACGAGGCCTTTTTGTAAACCACAGCCTGTTTTGTCAGGTGCACTCTGAGCACACTGTGAGGGTCCTGTCACTATTACAATTCTATTTCTAGGAGTAGAGAGGCACTAAACACTAGAAAAGCAAGAGACAAGGGAAAAATTAAGCTCACCGAGGGAAAAAGGCTGATTTTCTGATTCAGTGATGCTCTACAGCCCCAACCAAAAGTGGCTGAAGCTGAGTATTCAACCCTGCAATCAAGGTGCAAAAGAAAGAAGGAATGAAAGAAAACATCCTAATAAACAGAGCCACTGATGTTACATGAACAAAACCTACAAACAAGTACTCAAGGACTGGCACAGTACTCCAGAATTCACACCTATGAAACTAGCCAGAACCAGCTTACTTACATGGCTTCTTGTCCATACTCAGGCATTGGTGGAATTGATGTCAAAAGGAAAAGTAAGGAGGTAGAAATGTGGAAGTCATGAGAAGAGAGTAAGCATCATTATATTCAGGAGTGGCTGCAGAGGTAGACATTCTAAAATCATTATCTAAACCTGGAAGGGTAATGTCCATTCAGAGAAATGGAGGACAAGAGATGCCAAGTAAGAAAGAATTTCGGGTAGGGAACTGAGAAAGTCACACTACAATCAAAAAGAGTAGCATGTCTTCCTGCTGCAGCCAACAAGCAGAAATATGAGGAGTGCGATCTGTGGTTGGAGAGGGCTACAAAACTTCATCTCCTGATTCTGTCCATTCAGAATTTTCTAAAAATTACTGGTTTGAGGTGTTATTATTTCTTCCCACCTAGAACATATTCCCAGGCTCAATGGGAAACGATAAACTCGTGCCATTTGCCATTCATGGCTCAGAGCTGGGAAGGGACTGCAGGGTGCTGAAGGTACTACATTACTACAGTGGCTTGATGGAACTGTCAAGCATTGAAAGAAAAAAAGAAAACACCTGTGTTGGACTGGTATCTCACAAAAAGGCCTCAGAGTGACAGCTACATCACAAAGAACACAGAAATCATTTCAAGTGTCTACACATTGAAAGAAAAGGGAGAGCACCTCATAATGAAAGACCAGCAAATGCAATTATTGTGAACAAAACTCATCAGTAAGCCAAGGGAGAAGCCAGCAGGCAGCAGACGTGTGTGGAACAGAAGGAGCATCTGAATTGTGAACCATGAAGATACAGCAGCCCAGGTAACACCCACTCTACCCTGGGCCACGCTCAGTATGTCACCCTGGGTAGTTTCTATCTGCAGAGTGTTGCACTTGTCAAGACACCTGATCCTGATGCTTCCTTAGCTGCATGCAAAGCAAAGCAGCATTCCTGAGCAAGCATTTCTTTGGCCCTCTTTCACATCTCCTTAGCATCATGCTGGAGATGGGTGGTTATACTGAATCTCCAGTAAGATCTAGCCCTTTCCCACATCAGGCACATAAGCTGGGACAGCCATGCACCGATTCCCCTTTCAGGTGAACTTACTGGGTTCAGAAGCACTGTCAGGAAGAGTTCTCCACCACGGATGCTCTTGTCCAACTCCTTTGAGCCACCAGGGTATTCATTATAGAAGATAGTGTGAGTAAAAAGACCACAGGTCTGTCGAGGCAGAACCTGGCAATATCAGAAGAAAAGCAAAGTTAGACAAGGGGCAGATGCAGCAGAATCTACATGTGAATGAGTCAAAGCAGCACTTTGTGGATCAATATAACGAGTAAGGGACATAAGTGATATCGGTTCAGAGGATTCTTGCAATTCCTCCCAACCACTGAATTCATCACAGGGTGAACAATCCAGTGAGATCTCAACATAGTCTTGCTGGGCTTGGGTTTGCTCTCCATTCAGTACTAACCTCTGAATTGTTCCGAGAAACACAGAACTGGCTTTAGCCGAGTCTTTTTTCTTTGCTTCACTTAACGATTTTGGAAACACTGGTGATATTAAGATTAATGTCTCTTATGCAGGTCACTAGAAGACCATTCTCTGGGCAGGAAAGTGGGCTCTGCTTGCCCAGCTGTGCTCACCATGATTCCATTGTGGATGAATCCACGCCGGTACCGGGCAGGCCGTAGGTGTGGGTATTCCTCTGTGCTTGTTACTTGGATGCTCCAAACGGATTTCCATGCTTCATAGAGTTGTGTGTGGACAGGATAAACCCCAGAATGATGGGGGGCTACTGCATAGCCCAAGTCTGTGGGAATCCCATGCTCCTGGAAGCAGAATATGCAGGTTGATAATTCAGTACTTAACCAATAACCTTAATAAGGATCATCTTTAGCAATAGCACTGAAGTTGGAACAAGGTAACAGAATAACATGAAAACCCTCTGGACTGGGAAACCTGAAATACTTTAAGTGCTTCTTGTTTTATGCATCTACAGAAATATAAGGGCAGTTTTGTATCAACAAGGACATTGAGCACTAGTAATAGCTGCTGTAAGAATGGTCTTGTAGCTTGCAGGTGTGACAAATCAGATTAATTCAGAATACTCAGGTCAGGCTCCCTGGTTACTACAAACTAATCAATGCTGTTAAGTGACATATCTTGGTCCCACAATGCCTAGATGTGAGTCACTAGAGAAGGAAAATAAAATTTCTTTAATTGATATAGAGGGAAGAAAGATGATGGCTGGGATCTGTATTGTCTCTAGCAATTCAAAGAAAAGCACACAGGGAGCAGGAGACTATGTAGGATGAAGACAGGGGGCCTGCAGCTATAATACAATGACAGGAAATATCTGAATTTCTTGGGGTTTAATTCCACTATGTGATTCTGGCAACAACATCAATGATGACAGCCCTGTCCTGGTGATGCACAATAAAACCAGAGCCCCTGAATGAAGCAACAACCTTCTCTCACTGCTAGCCTGTTTTATGTTAAATATGTGTAGCTGTGTTCTATGCTTTGTCTCTCTTTGCAAAAGACTGCATTGTTACTTAACTAGGAAAAGGAGGAGCCTAAATTGTTTCTCTAATGCTGTGACTGTGCTCTGAATTCAGGATCATTCCTAATCTGTGTGTGTCATGGGAACACAAGACAGCAGCCTGCTATTCCCAAGGGGATTACCATCAAAAGAATCAAACTAGAGGTGAAGAGGACATTTCTTTTCAGAGAAACAGCTATGCTATATTCAAGTCTAGGCTGTAAGCATCAAACAGACATTGTTCCAGCAATGCAGGATGTTCAAGGCTTCCTGCTCCCCTGCCAAAACCCAGGGCATTTCCCATGTACTTCCTAGGTAAGTAACTTCCCTCAGCATTGCCTGGGAATGTCATAAGTAGGGCTATTAGCACACAGCATTTTATACTACTGACCAGCTGACCTCCTTACAAAACCACACTGAATACGGATGGAAAAGAAAATGCCTTCTTACTGCCAGAGTTTGTAAATCAATTGGATTTGGATGTTAATACTCCAAGTTCACACCTCAGCAAACAAGAGCCTTGGGATTTGCACCCTGGAATGTAGGGGAGCTGCCTGGGGCCATGCAGGTGCCAGGAAACACTGCCCATTGCACAGGCAGGCATGTGAATGGTTGTTGCTTGCCTGAAGAAAGCAGGTGCCACATATCAATCTGAGCTTTCAGAATGGGCTTTCTTAAATGCAGCTGAATTACTAGAGTAGTATTTGAGTTCAGTGGGGTCCAAACAGCTATTCCAGGAGAAGAATTATTTAAAGATTAGTACTGTAAATAAACAGCAACGCCTCTTACCACAGCAAACTGTTTGTTGAGCTTCATCTGCTCAGCCAGCACAGTGACATTGTGGAAAAGATGAGGCTGCATGTGACTCCACATGTGAGGGAACCACCAGAACTCCTTCCTGTGTTTGAGCAGCATGTCATCCCCTTCATCTTCCTCATCTGTACCTACAGCGAGCAGAAAAGGAAGTGTAAAGACAAAAGGCAGAAGAGCAGCTCAATGTTTAAAAGCAGTGGCTAATCCCCTGCAACATCGAGTGGTTCCAACAGAGAATCATGCTCTCTCTAATGCACTACACACAGTCACACATCAGCAGGGGGGCTGTACACAGGTGCTGGGACAAAGGGCTGCCAGGGGCTTACCTGTGTGGTAGAATTTCCCTGAGAAGCCCAGGTTGAAGGTGAAATTTGGGACTAAAGTTCTTAGCTTATTCTGGGTGCTCAGTAAAGCCTGTTTAAACAAAAGGAAAAAGAAATGTTCATATTCATGTTGTTGCTCTGTAACGTTTCTCAGTGCTCTAGTGGTGCCCAGTTCAGTCTGAAGAGGTACCACAGGGTATGGGGGCTAAGGCCCTGTTGCCCTAGGAGTGAAGCAGAGCAGACAAGTGCTCCACACAGGGAATCTTTACTCCAAGTAATTCTGCTGTACTAAATTATGCCCTTTTAAAACCCAGTGCTCTCCAATGTGAAAGGTCCAGCGTGCCTGGGCTACGGAAAAGGGACAGCAAACCTCACCTGCAAGCAACAGATCCTTACACTTAACAGATTCAACCTCAATGCTCTCTTCCTCTCCCATGCTGGCTGGGACTTTGCTATTGAAGCTCTCAGTCTATGTGTTATTGAAAAGGAGGGTGGGGCAGCACATGATGCAAAAATGAAGGAAAAGAAGTCAATGAGTGATCCAAACAGAGGGGGCTTTTATTGGAGAGGAAAGGTGGATTCTCAGAACTACCCATGCAATGAGTCCCTACCACAGCATGGCATCCCTGGCATTGTGTTCCATTGAAAGTGACAAAATCATTTTGTAGCAGGAACAGTCTCCTGGATTTTGGGAAGAAAACTTGGGAGAGTCAACATTCAGTCATCACGTCTCCTAGGGGTTCTCCTGTGCTTACTTGTCCCTGCTTTAAATTTCCAAATTGCTATAGCCAAAGGGAAGGTGCTTGGGCCCCAAACCTCAAGGTCCAGCAGTGTACAGAGTAAGACAGCAGACAGCCTTGACACAAAAAAAACTCCCACAAAACAAATAAAACCCACAGGCTGAGTGTGTCATGGACAAATAAGGCAAAAACTAATTCCAGTCAAATTTCTTCTGCTAGAAAACCCCCCAAAAAGAGAGGCCCTGAGATGCACACTCTACTGCTACCTGGGTACTTCAGGCTAAATGCCACTGATGCAGCTCCCTGTGGGAGAAGTTCTCAATCAAACTGGCAGGAGGGCTGTTGGCAGGTGACAGACATGGTCCTTGTCCAGGCTATTTAGATATTAATAGCTTTTCTAAGAAAGCAATGGATCAGTGACTGCATCAAGGTGAAGGTGAAGACCTCTCAACAGCAGACTTGGGCTGGATACAAATACAGAGGCAACCTGGCACGTAAGTCTGGGGAAAGTACACAGACTATCAAACAGCGCGGGGAAGAGGGACAGATCTTGCATCAGCTGCCCTTTCCCAGATCCATGGAGCAGAAAACAGCCTTGCAAGGTGCCTTTGCAGGGCTTACCCTCCATAGGCACTGTTTAGGTGCACCACTCCCTCAAGGGGCAAGGTGCACTCACACAGGCAGACTCACAGAGGAGCCCTGACACCCACCACTTAGCGATAACCTGACAAATCACTGCTGCCACCAAGATGTCATAACAGTGCTGACCAAACACTAGCCACCACTTCAAATGTATCTTGGAGCAAAGCAGCTCAGTGGTTTTATTCCCAAGGCAAGCTGTTCATGACTATGGCAAAGTGAGAAGACTGGAAAGATTCTGTCTGCAGTCCTGCAGGAAACTCTCAATGCTCTCTCTTGGGGAATTTCAGACATTTCCCTACAGACACACTTAATTGCCTCATTCCCACATCCACACAACAGTGACACCAAATGCAGTTTGGAACAGATTTCAGAGGCTCCAGCTCCTTCATGGCCACATGTCTACCACATCCTTACCTCAGTCTCCAACCAAGAATAATATTTTGAGAAATGTAAGGCACATGACATCTCCAGAACCTATCACAAACATTGGCAGTGGTTTTGAAAAGTGACATGCCAGCAGCACTGATGGCTGAAGCCTCCTCTGCACAAGATCCAGCATTGGCAATGGGAGGTCAAGATCCCCTTACACAGCCCAGCAAGACACAGGGACTCACCCCACACCTTGGGGAGCACAGAATAAGAGCTGTCTGCTCAGCTGGATCACAATGTTGCCTCAAATTTGGGACCAGCACCTTGAACATGTCACCCAGAAACTTAAGACAGGGAAGTGCCACTTTCTTTTCCGCCTCCAGAGCTGTCCCAAGCCTCACCACTTCTCTGTGCTGCCCTGAAAGGCACATCCAGCTCCCCAGGCTTGGGTAGGAAAGTGGAGGGAAGAAAGACAGCGGTTAAGAGGCTTAGCATTCCTCTGCATGGAAAGAGATTTACAGCCTGGCTGGGGTTACCATGACGACACATCTGTCTGATAATAAATCCCCAAAATCCAGCAGGCTGCAATCCTTTGTGTCCGGGGAGGGACCAGGGAGGAACTCTGCGGACCCCAGAAATTCAGAGACTATGGAGCCCTGCTTTCCTAGCACGTTTACTGCTAATCATGTGCCGTCCCTCTGGTGATGCTGTGTCCTTGTCACAGCCACACCTGCAAGGTGGCACAGCACAGGTTTGACGAAATGTCTTTCCCCTGAAGAGGATAAAAGACACTAAGATGCCAAGAAAAATATTTGGACAGTTGTTTCAACAATTATGCATTCCATGTTCCCTAGAACACTGGTTTGAAGAGGTCTGTGAGCCACTTCAAAAATCCTTCCAAGATGCAAGCCAGCCCACTAGCCAGCCATAAAGGGCCCTAGCTCAGCTAAGCTCCCTGCTAGAAGCTCTGCAAGGCTCCCCATCAAGGAACAGATGGAGTCTCCAAAGAGATTCCAAACACTGAACTCTTCAGCCACATCAAGGCCAGACCTGCTTCACGCCTGTCACAGTCTATCAGAGAACATCCACTGCAACATGACCTGTATTTTTGGAGGCCTTTAGCTCTTCACTGGGGCAGTCATGTTGCAGGCCCAAGTGACAGAAAGCTGTTCCAATGCGCATTCCTTGACACAATGCAAAAAATGTCTAAGCTTCAGTCTGATCTTCAACATCCATCACTTTAAAAAAGGCTTTTTTATAATCTCTGATCATGGTAAGTATTTACTTCTCAGCAAATGTTAGGGGACGAGAGTTTAAAATTGTGCCTTAAAAATCCATATAGTTTCACTGATATATTCACTGACAGAGCTGCAAAACACTTACTCAATAGTCACTACAAGCTCTTGGTGTCATCCAGGGAAGATAAATACTCTCTCATAAGGGTTTTAGCTATGAGAGTGAGGAAGAAATCAGGGAAAGCCACAGCACTCTGACTGTACTGGTTCCTTCTTTAGGACCTAGTCCTTTTCTAAGATGGCATGGTGTCTTTGGCACCACAGTCATACAAGGCTAAATCTCCATGCAACTCTGCTTTTTTAGATACACCATTTTTAACTTCTGGAAGTGTCTGCAGATATTTTAGCTGTTCCATACAAACCCTAAATATTAACCCTCTCAGGTCCCTCTAACAAGAGGCAAAAGAAAGGGGGGAAATAAGGCCAAGAGCCAAATGCTGGGAAGTGAGAATACCCTGACTCCAAGGAAACAGTGCATGGACAAATGAAGACAAACAAACAACAAAAATCGGAGGAAGAAAGCTGAGTGCTTTGACAGCCTCTTCTCAATGCCCATGCAAAGCAGACTAGAAACATGGGGCAGAAACACCTTCAGTGCAGATGCTGCCACCGTGGACAGCATGTTCTTGTGAGCACTTCCTGCAGTTTTCTCATTGCCCAGCAGTAGCACTGGCAAAAGAGAAACTCTCATGCTACTGCTATTTCTACCTCCCCTCCGATCTTAGAATCAGGGAGTTAGAAATTGCTGAGTACTTTAATTGCAGGTAAGATCATCCTCTACAATTTAGAAAGGCAAGAGCCAGCTGACAGCCACCCTCACTAGGTTCTCTCTTCTGTCCTCACCGTTCATAACCCAAAATGAAATGACTGTCCTTGATTTTCACTTAGCTTGCTCTCAGACTCACTAGCAGTGATTGCTCCCTTGGAGAGATTAACAGCAAAAGAGGCAAAAACTCATCTACTTAATCTTCTTTCCTCATACCTAAAGATGACCAGGAAGGATCACAAAAGCCAGATCCTTTTGCATTAGAAATGGCTTGTCTTTGTTGACCAGTGCCATGAAGGTTTGGTAAATTCCTAGGATTATGATTTTAGAAGAGACTGAATGTGGAATAATCGAGAAGAGAAGGGATTCTCAGAGATTTTGTTTTGTTAATTATGTGCAGCTCCAATCTCTGATAAACTTTACAAGGGAAAAACATTTTCTTTTTGCAGCTTCCAACTGTTCCACTTTAATTGAGGACTGCAAGCTCCTGCTGCAGCCCTTCAGCAGAAAGCAGGAACTCCAGAGTTATCATCTTTTAAAAAAGCAAGTATGGGTTGGTTTGTTTTCTTGTTAAAGAAGAAAGCTAATCAGCTCTCTAAGTATCATAAATAAAAACATTTCTCTTATGTAAGGCATGTACCATGGGCATGTATTTGATCAAATTACATTCAGTGCTTTCTTTTAATAGTAGCTTTGTCTGGGAAGCTCTCTGAACGTGGACCTGCATATGGCAAGCAGGCTCCCTGGGACAGCAGAGTCAATTTTATACCTTCACAGAACATCCAATCTTCAACTGCTACCCTGACCACTGTAATCTAAGCTTTGAGATAAGGAGCTGTGTGTTGAGATAACAGCCCTGAAACAGAGCTTTCAATATAAAAGGCCAAAGAAAATGCCAGCTGTTCTGTTACTGTTATATCCCCTTCTCTCCCCATGGTGAGAGGCTATCAACAAATCCATGTAGTTATTTCTCGCTTTTAAAAAATAAAAATTCATTAACCTCGCATGGCTCTGCAATCAGAGAGCTTCTTTTAAATGGATAAATCTGGGGTTTATCTGCTTTGCCTGAGATTCTCTGCTTACTGATCACAGATTATTCCTCCATTTCACCCTGTTAAAACCCAAACAAAGCATCTTTTGGAATAATCTTGTCTGAGTTTGTTTTTAACATCACCAGAGCAGCCTTTGTTCCCAAGAGCTTTGCCCATCTATATTCTGCTCTCTCACACAGGTCTGTAACCTGCACAAACACTGTGGAGGTGAGAATCTCTGCTGGTTTGGACTACAGGTTGCAGGGCCTGCTAAGGACCAAGATAAGACTGTGATCCTTAAACCCCCCCCAACTCTGAGAGCATTTCAGCACCTCAAAACACAAGCACGCTGCAGTGAAATGGAGAAAATATTAGCATTTTCTTTAAGTATTACATATAACTGTTCCATTTTTCTACACCTGTATGCCAGGAAACATTTCTATATAACTTTGCTTAGAGTGTTATGGTCAAAGTGGCTCTGTACCATTATTAAAGAAAGAAGCAAATGAAGTACTGGCATGCAATTACAGCTCCTTCAGGCATGCAACTTCAAATGATTTGAAAAGATAAAGCTAGCTCCAAACAATGTAGGGCTTTCCTCTGCCCCAAGCTAAACTTTGAATGAAAAGCAAAACATAAAACCTCAGAGTTCTAAAAACAGGAAGATGAACTAAGACCTCTCTTGCATGGATGCATAAAACATGCAGAAAAGGTGGTAAGACTCCTAGTGAGGTGGAAAAGTGCTCCTGGGAACATGAACAGATGAAGTTCAGGTAAGGGGCCAAGTATTTTGTCTTATGGCCTTGCCTCAAATGTTTTGTGCCCTTGGAAGAAAGTTTAAAGGGTGCTTCACCTTGAAGTTGTTTTGGAAACAAGTTAATGCAGCTGCTGTCACAGGTTTGTCATCATCATGGCAGGCACCCAGGGAACTCCATCCACGACTCATCTAAGGGCAAGTGCTAAATGGGCATCCAGCGTGAAATACCTGTGAACAGCCCCAGCACACCCGGAGAGACAGGCAATGCACCTGCCTCAATGGCTACAAACCACAGCTGATGGGGAACAGCCAAAGGCAAGCCCTTGGCTCCACAAAGCAGCATATGCACACATATCACAGACTTAACAGAACATTTTATCACATCCTTTCAAGGACACAGAGAATTAGTTTCTTACCTTCTTTCTACTTGTTCCCTCTGCTCCACAAAATCTGTCTCTGTGCCTTACCCATAACCTTTTCTAATAGATCACTGCACTACTCCAGGAACTGCCAAGGAAAGCAAACCACAAAGACAGCATCTCTCTTTCCCAGCTGTGAGGCCACAGAGATGATTCTCATGAAGGCTTGGTCTGACCATGTTTCCCTGGTGAATTTTTTGATATTCCCTGCCCAGGGATGAGGGTTGGTGGTGGTGGATATGAGGAGAGGATAACTAAGGATGAGAGAAAACACTTGCTTTCCCAATTTGGATATGTACTGAAAAGCTGGATGGCTAAAATACAGACTATTGTCAGTTTACACTGTATGGACTGGCCTACCATTTTGCAATATAATATATACAGTTTATACATATCATAATAAATAATAATAAACACACTTTTTTTTCTGTTCTAACACAACTTGTCTTTTGCAAGGTAGAGTTTACAGCTACAAATAGGCTCACAGAGGAAACCTGCATATGCTTGTTCCTTATGTTAAAGACAGACCACCACAGGCATCTTGCTCTTAAATTCAGAGGCCAGCTCCTAAATGCTCCATTTAAACCTACAAAACTGCTGAGAGCATCACATGTGGTACCTCAACACCTTTGCACGCTGCTTCTCTGTGTAAGATCACAACAACTGCAGCAATCAAATGCCATCTTGAGTTTCCTGATATACCACACAAACTAGAGATCTGTCTAGGCCCTCTGGGGATAGCTACTCTGAGGATTTTACCTCTACATCAGACACCTTCATGCGAGTGCCCTCTTTTCCCACAAATATATCATCGATGTCCACGAGGATATAGCGATCAAGTGTGAGACAGAGGCGTTTGCCAGTCAAGTAAGCAATGGCATCCACGAAAATGAGTTTGTGCAGCCAAAAATTGAGGTTATTGCCAAAGAGAACCCGCTGGATCCCATCGTGCAGACCCAGGTCCTGCACCACTGTGGCATGCAACGCTTTGTGGGTGGCCAGGTGAGGGATGGACTCCGAGGACTTTGTGCTGGCCAACAGCACTGGCTCGTAGGTGCTGTGGTTTGACTGAAACACAGTCCAGTCATCCCCAGGCAGAGGACCTTGCTCCACCTCATTAGCCCGGGTGACATAGAGCAGGGGAGCACTAGGATTGATGTGATAGTCCCGCAGCCCCAAGTTGGAATGTAGGAAAAGGGGAAAACCCTTGAGCTGTGCACTGAGCAGGCTGTTCTCATTGGCTTTGAAAAAGCCTATAATCCCTACTCCATACTCTACACAGTATTTGTCCAGCAGCTCTCGGTTCCAAGCATCCAGGTTCACATACTTAAGGATGTTCTCATAGATTATAAGTGCATAGCGTCCTCTGTCTTTGTCTGTCAGAGTGGGCATATCCCCTTTGCCAGGGGCGATCTCTGTCCTGTATTTGAAACGGCTGGATTCCAGGATGGCCACTATTTCCTGCCCTAGCTGGGAGTAAATGCTTTCCACAAAGACGAGCACCACAGGATCTGTGCGTGAGGTGTCCACAGATTTCGTGAGCCTCCAGCTGGCCTGCGGTGGGATCAAGACGCGGTGCTGGTTGCTGCAGTCACTGAAGGGCAGGGGTGGTGGCTCCTTGATTTTGGGGCTGTTAGTGACATAATAGGCCAGGATGCACATGGAGATGAGGCTGAAGGCAATGAGCAGCAGGATCAATCTGTGGAGCTCCAGCTGTCGCACATGCCGCACCACTTTCCACAGCTGAATCATGGTGAGGCGGGTGGCTCCCCCTCCTCACACGCTGCACCCACGGCGCTCCTGAGACCTCCAGCGCTGCCGTGGCAGTGCCCACAGTGCCCAGCAGCAGCTCGCAAGAAAGGAAGAGCAGCTGCAGAGAGAGAAAAAGCTAAAGCAAACAGCTACAAGGCTAGACTCCCAGGGATCTGCCATTTATCTCAAGTAACCATGGCCATCAATTCCCATTGCTCTTCTGCGTGCTCCCTCCTGTTCCTCTCCTCTCACTCAGTAAAGCCTTCTGAAGGAGCAAGGTTTCCTGAATCTTGTCTCCAGCGGCAAATCAGTGTGTCACTCTGTGCACAACCGGTTTCAGCTCAGCCTTCCCAGGTGCCTCATTTAGCTATTTCACATTCACATGATGGCACCTTCTCTTTGCATCCTGCAATTTAAAAAGAAAAAGTCATTTCTCAGTATGCATTCATGGTATTTAATGGGTTTGAGATGAAAGAGCAGGACAAGTAGGTGTGAGGTGGGCAGTGTCACTTGCCCATCACCAGGCAGACCTGTCTCCTGGGAAGTGATGTGCATCATTTGTGTGGGACCCTCCAAGAGGAAAAGAACCACAATGGCCTTTGGAAGAAAGGTCCTGACAGTGCACAGGGACTCAATATTTACCTTGAGTGAGATCTTCACACACTACAGCAAAGAGAGTCAAGTACCCTGCCTTCCCCCACCCCTCTTTACGCCACTGAATAGTAAATATGAACCCCTTTTATTCTACTCTCTATTTTAAAATTTACAAGAGGAGGAGAGAACTCTGACATTCTCTGTCTTGCTCCATTCTCATCGATAATGTGTCCAAGTTCTTGCCAGTGACTCCTCAGGGCCTCTGGATACGGCTGTCCTGAACCCAGCTGGATGTCTCACATTCCCACCACCTCCTGCCCCACACCTCCCCATTTCCGTGGTTCCCAGCCCTCTCTGTGAGGCTGCCTGGTTTGTCCTGGGAACTCACATTCTGCCAGATCTCTCAAAATAGGGCTATGGAGAGGCATCATCCCTTCAGGCATCACAGAGGGCAGTGGACACAGGCTGCTCTCTCAGTTGTGCACACTCAGTTGTTACCAATTCATTCAGTGGCAGTTAGAGATGAAACATCTCTGAAACCTTCATCACTTTGTCTCATATGCCACTGAAGAGCACAAAGCCAGTTTTAAATCACCAACAGCACAATGCAAATTTGGGTTGGTCTCAAATACATGAAAGCTGCTTGTTATAAAGTGCTCTCACCTCCTGCTTTGTGTTTATGGCAGAAACTATTTCACCATATGTTGTTATTTTTCCAGGAAAAAATGCTCAACAAAGCGAACAAACACCAAATCCTCTACAACATAAACACCAGGAAAAGTAACAAAATTGCTCCTTAGTTTAAAAATGTAACAAAAATCATTATGGCGTCTTTTCTCCCTTAGCAGCAGTGAGACTTACAGCAACACTGGAGCGAGCCTTTACTGGGATACAAACACATTCTTGGCGAGCACCTGCTGCCTCTCCCAGCACAATGCAAGAACACCCTCAATGCCAGATGCTGCTCACCAAGCCAGTCATGCTCAAGATGAGACCTTAATAAAAGCTAAAAAAACCCCCTTATTCTCTCAAAACCTTTGTTACTCCCCCCTCAGCCCCCCCCCCACTCCTGCAGGGATGCACACCAGCACATACAGACCCTCCAACTACCTGGGCAGCTCACACAGCTTACAACACCAGGAGCCACAAGAACATCAGTAACAAAATTATTGCCAATGCATGTCTTCATCCTTTCTCCGTTCATTCCATTTTTGAGCCTTTCTGTTACTATCACTCAGATAGTAACTTTCTGTTACTATCACTCAGAAGACTAGTTTAAGACAGACATAAGGCTTTTATATAGTAAAGTCAGGGTTCTTTAACAACTAGCCCCACCAGAGAGGAAACTGCTTGCAAGACAGATGCTTACTTTGTAATATGTATTACCAGACAGAAAAAAAATCCTCCTGAGTCAGGGAAAATATCAGTTCATAGATGAGGCCAAAAGTCCCACTCTAAAGATTCCCACCAGTCTGTTTTCCAAACTGTTGGTGCAGCTTGAAGCAGAGACAAAAAAACACAAGCAGATTTTATATGAAGAGATATAATATTGCTAACTTTATGACAGCAGATGGAAAAGAGTCAGAGTGCTCTCTACACAAGTCTTATAATGATCATTAAGCATTATCTCCAATAACTTCTGTGCTATAAGCCCAGCAGTGAGGGACTGTCTTGTGTAGAGCACAACAACACCTCAGCCCCCTTCGGGATAGCTGTAAACTGTCATTGCAAAGTGCATTACAAAATAATTTTCCACTGGAGAAACTGAGACACAGCCAAACTTACTGAAGGTCGCACTGCAAGGCAGCTGATGAATTAACATTTTTGATAAAATAATCTCTGTTCCCAAGACTCCAAATGGATTAAGTCTCCATTCCCACATGGCCCTCTGTAATGACAGAGCTGGCTTTGGAAATCCAGCTCAGTCGGCAACAATAAGATAGATTTTCTTCATCACAGACAACTGATCAACCTTCAGTTTTGTCTCGACATACTGTTAACTTTTTATTGGAAAATGGACAGGGAAGAGAAGGTGAGAAAATACCACATGAAGTTACTGAAGCTACAACTAATTTTGAATGCATGTTTCTCTGCACTGAGCATGGGATATGACTTGTAATTCCAGCTCAAGTGAAGCTCAGTCTCAGTGATACACCAGGAATGCCAGTACTATACCAGCATAGTACCCAAAAACATGTGCCACCTTTCAAAAGCAACCAGGAAAATAACCTTCCCACCTTGAAAATGAGCTTTTCCCAACTCACTGATGCTGCAAGAAAGGCCCCAACGTTTTCACAGTAATATACAGCTCCATGCATATCACAATATTCTGTGCATGAGAAGTGGTCTTCATTCTACTCCTGTGCAACAAATTCACTCTAAACATTTCACTCAGACTCCTATATAATCAATTTTGACTGAGAAAACCAAGAATTCCAAGATAATGTCTTCCCTAATAGTGCCCTTCCCTTTGCCTTTTAATCCCATTGAATAAAAAAGAAACATTAAATTATTCTGGATTCAAAGAGTCATTATCTTAACACGTATTAGACAAGAAGTAGTTTTTGCAGGAGAAAATAATGTAGAGAGGGACTAACAGCTCAGGAGCCCATGTATTAGTTGCACAAATTTCCAAGAATTTCTGGGGTAAAGTTTGTAATCCAAACACCACAGTAACAGTAAGAAAATTGAGAACATGCTGATCTATGCAAAAGCTTGGCCAGGTACTACTTTTACAACTCTGTATCCCCAAAACATCAATCTGGAAAATATTTCTCTTCCCTGGTTACACTCACTCATCTCTCCAGCTTCATTTTTAGTGTTGAACTGAGTCTCTGTTTTGTAAAGAACTGTAGCTTCAGTTTCCCAGTTACCAGTTTAAAGATGAAAATCACAGGACAACTGGATTACTCCGCAGAATAAGGATGAAACCAGGGTTTAAGCTATCCTGCCACACCTGCAGTGCCCAGCTGAGGAGCACAAGGGAAAGGAACCCCCTTTGCTGGGCACTTTGAATCACAGCAGTGTTTGGATAACAATGATTCCATTCAAGCCTCTAGCGAAGCTCCCAAACAAGCACCCATTTGTTACATGGGTGAGCTCAAAAAAACAAATTAAAAAAAAGGCCTGTATCAGATTGCTGCTCAAGAATCTGTCAGCTCCAATCTCTTTAACAAGGCTTCACAGCCAGAGGGTATGCCAGCTGGCACGAGATGCATTTCGCTCTCTGGGGACTGCATCAGCTGGTTTAGGTTCAAATGAAAAGAAGAAAAAAGCAACAAACAAATATACCAAACAAATTTTATATTAAAAAGCAAGAGAGCTGTCAGAAACCACTCATACCCAAAAAGTCCAGAAATACCTACACTGGAGAAATGAAATTAAAAAATTCCAACCAACCAAAAAGAAATTAAGCTCACCCACAGTGAAAATCATTCCTTCTTAAAGGAAAAGAAAATACCTGTGTCCTCTTTTGATATCAAACTCCTTGGAATCTAACAGCACAAACCCCTCCAGGTTTCTATATAAATTAAGGCCCATTCCAAACACCTGCCAGGGCTGCCTGAGTGTAGATTGTGGGAGGCAGCAGCCAGAGCACACAGCAAGGAGAGCTGTTCACTGGCCCAAGGACCAGACTCAGCAGGTGCCTGTCCTGCCAGAAAAGCACCTCTAGGTCAGAGAGCATCAGCTATAAGTTCAGCTTTCTCAAAGATCACCAGCCTTAAGACACAGGCTATATAAAACTTAGATGTTCTGTTTCCTAGTGATAAATGCTGTTAATGTGAAACATAAACAGTTTCGTGAATTATCAGTTGCTAAGCCACATGGCAACTGATGTGATAAGAAAGCAAGATAACAACAGAACTGTTCGGTTTTAAGGTCTGATCTCCTGATATTTCCACCTCTTGGAAATGAGTGTGGGAGATTAGTACAAATGCTCCAGACCAGCACTTATCCAAAACCAGTGACCAGAATGTAGGTACTGGAGACTTCTGGTACATTCATGCCAGGGCACGTGGAAGATAATGGGTATCATCACCTGACACCTTTATCAAGAACTTCATACAAGCTCCTTCCTAGCTCAGCAACAGAGATCTTACTACCCTAAACCCCACTGTCACCAGTACATTACCCCAGCCTTTTTTATTGATATAACCCCTCTTTCTGGAATGCACAGCAGCAGGATGCTTTTACCCACACCAGCTCTATTTCAGAGGCCTTTTTTCCGCACTTCCTGTGAGGCGGTTGTTGCCTTGGGCCCCAGGGGGACTACAGTAATTGAGTTACACAGTAATCAGAGAAGGAATCTGATTGATTTTCCAACCCATTCCACTTTAATGGTGTCATCATGACACAAAATTTCTCATTAGTCTGCTTGATTCTTAAACACTACAGCCCCTCCTTGTCTGTGGTAGTATCTGTATGCCAGGCCTCCAGGTGCAGGTCCTTCCCTCACAAAGATGGGAAACCTGGCAAGTGTAATGTCAGCAGAGCACAGTGAGCCATACAGGAAAAGAATGAGTAGAAGCTCAGGAGAATGAATGCTGGTTGTACTCCACATATTGGGTAGAAAAAATACCATGGAAATTACAGCCACATTGAAATGTAATTGCCAACCAAGCTCATTTTGGGGCTCTGCCTGTGTCTTTCAGCTAGCATCCACTGCCAGTCAAATCCTGCAGTGAAACACTGCCCAAGGAATACAAAATTCAGATCAAAGAGGCAAGAAACACTAATGGTGCCCATGCTGCTCCAGCAGACCGGGCTGCAGGCTCCGGCAGCGCTGTGCTCTGCTTCAGCAAGTCCCCACACAGGGACAGGCCCCTCAGTACAGACCTATGGGAAGCTGGAAAGCTACCAGCTGGCCAGCAGCCTTGGAATGTGTCAGTCTGATAGGAGAAGACCTTGTGAGACAAAGTAATAATTATTTTAATTTTTTTGATTATCATCCCCAGACAGGTATGTAACTTCACACCTGCAAAAGCAACAAACTGCAGTCCATGCTAAAGAGATCTGCACAAACTCCTCTCATCCTAGCCTGGTGGAAACCCAACTGCAGTCTTGAATTCACCCTTGTGCCAGTGCAATGACGTCTGAAGACATCACAAAGGCAGAAATCCTGGAGTGGCCAGCTCAGGCTGCCAGGCCAGCTTTATGGGGGAGCACAGGGGTCCCATGACTCCTGCCAGGTCCTTGGTGTTGGGGTGTATGATATATCCATTCTGATCCAGCAGATCTTTGTCCCCTTATTCTGTCAGAGTACAAAAAACCAACAGGTTTCCTACCTCCCATGCCAATGACAGAGGCACAGCCCAGCAATACCTGTTAGCAACATAAATCAGTCCTTCCCCCTGAAAACAAAAAGGTCCTCCTCATAAGAGCTTCCAGGACATCTGGTTTTCAGCTGTCTGCTTTCCCCCCATCATACTACACTCACTGGTTAGGGTCATTACAAGTGACCTGACTGATTTTCAAAAGCAAGGGAATTTCAAACTTTTACACTGAGGTATTCCTTCAAGTTCAGTGTCAGCACCACATGCCCCTACAAATTTCACTGTCTCAGCATAGGACAAATTCTGGAAGGGAAAACAGTTTGCTGTGCTGTTTTTCAGTCTGCTTAAGAAGCAGATGTGCAAGCAAATAAGGAACCTGAAGAATCGTTAAAAAACCAAACAAAACTTCAGCCTTCAGCAGTCAGTGACGCTATTTAATAAAAACACCATGTTTTGACATATATTGGCAGCTGCACACCTTTGCTGAAATGAAAAGGAAGGACAAGCACTGCAGCAGTGGAAGTGCTCACACAAGTCAGAGCCTTCCACTTCCTGAGGGGATGTGACTGCCCTGGGGATGCACAGATCTCCATAACCTAATGCTCACAGGAGGGAAAGGAGGCACTTTCCTCAGAGAGAACTGCAGGAGAAATCCACTCCCTTATTTCTCGTGGCACTGAACATTTAAAATTTAGATTATCAGGCCCCCACAAGAACAGCAGTGCTTCAGTCTGGTGTTACCTCTCCTGTTTTGTGCCTGTCTTGAAACGTAGGTCTATGCACGTTCTGACCCCAACCCTTTTCCTAAACCAGGTGATAATGTGAGACACAAACTCCTCTCTGCATCCAGCCACTTGGAGCTGTGGGACAGAAAACCACAGATAGCACAGGTTAGAGCCTGCCACACAAAGACAGTCCAAGTTGCTCTACAATTCTTCCCAAGTGGGAAGTGAATACCTCAGTCCCCCCCAGTAGTGGGAATATACCATCTATAGCCTCCTCCTTGTATCAGTAATCAACACGTGTGCTCTATCATGGCAGAACATCTCCAACTGAACTGTGGGAACAGGAAATAGATGCAGTTCCTTGCACATTAGATATGGACAAGAATCTAATTGCCATTTTCTTTTGCTCCCTGCTTATCACAATTCACATCCATGATTCTGCTGCAGAAAGCAAAATGCCTTATGATTTCTCCTTAAGTAACTTAATCAAGTGGGGAAATACAGTCAAATTGTGGCAACAGCAAGACAACTCAGCGTCAGTCAGAGTTGAAATGTCTTAATATAGAATGTATGTGATGAGAGTTTGTCTATAATTGTTATGAAAGCAGCCAAACCATTCTTCCTATGAGCTATGCCTAGAAAATTTCACCTTATTTAGGAGGAGGCTGATCTTCTATATTCAATTGCTTCCTCCTGTCATTTAACACATAGGAGTTAATCTTCTTTTCCCATCAATTTTACCTAGGAACATATGACAGTAGGGAACAGATTTATTACTGTTACACTGAAAGTGTTCCCAAACTGACACCAGAAGAAAGCTGTAAAGGATACTGTGCCAAAGCTCTTATGCTCACCTGATCTTATGTATTTGCACCAAGATTCAGGGGCAGAATTTGCTGGGCTTGTAAGCAAACATGTACCCCAGCTGTGCTCAGCAGCTCCCACCTACCTTTCTGTAACTGAGGTATTCTATCCACAAGACCCCCACCCAGTGCAAAAGCTCATGGCGTATCTCCCAGCCCTTGCACCATCTAATATCCAGTTCTCTATTATCTTGGTGTGACTGAAACAATTAATTCTCCTGGACTCAAAAAACAAAATATTCACATTTTTGCCAGCTTGGCTATTACAAGACAGCTTTTAACATGGTGCAAACTCACTGCAGAAAAAAAGGTGCAAAAGTGATATAAGCAAGCTATAAATCTGGCCAGGTAAAAAGAGTAAAAACAAGCAATGGGAAGAAGAGCAGAATGGGTGGAAGAAAAGGCATGATCTGAGATCTATGGAGATTACACAGGCTAGGTGAGACAATAGCTTGGAGGCCTGGGTTTTGCAAGACAGGAACAAACCCAAAGCACTCTACTGCCCTACCCAAGCCTTCATGGCCATCTGTGCAATGAAGTCATTATCTGCTTTCCACAAGCATTACAGCACAAACAGATTCCAACAGCAGTGACTCCGTAAGGAAGACTGTCAGGGCACTGCACACACCAACAGCCTCCGAATGGCCTGACCAGCAAGCAGTACCTGAGCTCAGGCCATGACCTGAATTCTGTTACAAGCACGTTGTGCCCTGTCAACCTGACTTTGGCCCTGCCTGGTGACTGTGGACTCATGTGGTGATCACACGACCCTAGGCTGAAACTGGCAGCTATCACTGCCTGCCTCTGCAGTGGTCCTGTTTGGGTGCTGTTGCTGAGGATGCTGCCCATGCCAGAGGGAGGTGGATGGAGACCCCCTGAATTGAGTGCTGAGGGCAATTCCAGCCTGGGGCTCTCCTTATGGCCTTGATGGACTGGGCAGCAGCTTCACAGACTAGTTAGTCTTCCACAGATGAGGGATGTGTAAGTGACAGGAGGACAGAGACTGCTAGAGAACCAGGGTGATAAAAAGTTGTGAGTATTGTTAGACTTCCCTGTCTCAGTGTGGGTGGAACTACTGAATTTTCTCTCAAGCCATCTGTGTTTGCAATTGTTATGAAATCAGAGCAACGCAGGCAAGGCACACTTAATTCCACACCCCAGTTTACCCTGGGCCATGCTCATTACCATTTTTACACAGTACTTTTAACCCTGTATCTTGTGTTCCCCCTTGTTTCTGCTTTGTTTTTAGATAATCAACACAGGGAAACAAAACTTATTTGAAAAGACATACATCTCAAATATATTAATGTTAAACTGTACTGTAATTACATGCCATTAGTTCTTAGTCTATAAAATGGGAGGAAGACTTAATTGCTAAAGTGGGTGCTATATTCATACATTTTTAATTAGTCAACTGCTTGTGAGTAGAATATTTTTCTGCTATGAAACACTGTATCTTTAAAATACTCCTTCATGCAGAGCAAGTCCAGGACCTCATTAACACCCTAATTAACAGTACCCAGGGCAACTCAAGGACAAAAGCTCCCATATTTGCAATCAAAGCTACCCTCTGACAAAAGCGAAGTTTTGTCAGGAAAGCTCAAGAATTTTGAGCAAAATGTAGATCTTCATCAGGGACTTCAGCTGAACTACAAAACAATCTGGGTACTGAAAAGTACAAGGTGCCCAATACTGCATTTTGAAGACTAACTCTGCTATCCTGGAGACTTTTCCCCAAAATTTACAGGTATTAGTAAAATGCCCAATGAAATGCAATCCATTACTGAAAACTGTATTAATTTTTTATTATTGATATGGAAACCATTTATGTTTGACATAAGAAACTGGTTTTTTTCCCATTCAGAAATTTAATATTACGTTCACTTTTATTTTCTGATAATAGAAAAACCTATGCTTAACCTTCAAGTCAGAATTAGTGGAGTTAGTCTTGTGTGCCATTTTGCAAGCTTTTATAAATATTTTAGGATAAAACAATTCTGAAACTATTTCTGGTTCACATGTGGCAGTAAGATACGAGGTCAGATATTATCAGAAGTGGGACTTAAAACAGAAGCACTCAGAACACTGTTTATTTTGAAAGAGTCTAAAACAACATTAGTGTTTTCAAGGATTCTTTTGCTTTTTTAATAAATCTTCAACTTAGTTCAAATAAGTGAACCGAAAATGGAAAATTCCAATAAACTTTTTAAACATCAGTGATCTGATTGCCTTAACTCAGTTGGAATGGAAAGAACAGAATTGCCAGCAAAGTAAAATTCTCTCCAGATAGAAACATGCATCAATCTGTATGGAGGGGGTACAGTGGGAAAGAGAACACTCCTGTATCTTGCCATACGTAGGGTCTCACATTAGGAGACATGATCCAGAACAACAGATACAGGAAAGAAAAAATACAAAGGAGAGACAATTAGCCAAGTAAACAACTTGGGAATGATTGGTGGAATAAATGGGTTCCCAAGAGCAGAGAAAGGGGGGGAGGATTTGGCAGCAGAGACTGGGAGACTGTTCCAGGAATAGGAGGCAGCATGAAACAAAATGCAAAGCTGAGAGTAGGAGGAAGAGATAAATGGAGGAGTGCACAGGGAGACAGAGGGGAGTAGGAGAAAATGACAGCTCACATTGCTTAAGGAGGCAGAAATACAATGCCTAAAGAGAGAATTTTCCTAAGACATTAGGTCTAGCTTGACTATGTTTAAAAAACATAGGTTCTCTAATAACCAAAAAAAGCATATTCTAAAAGGCTTAACAACTCCTCTTCAAAGGCAAGTTCCAGCAGAAACAGACCATTATGCTTACAGCTTATATATTTACTGCTGATGAAGGAGGGTTCATACCATCTGGCAGTCTCAAATTCACCATGCCATGCAATATTCCAGACACACCACAACATTATTTCACTCATATTCTGACTAAAGCCATTGCTGCTTGGGTTATGAAAATCTATCACACTTGCAGTACTCACTGCACTCATCCTCACCCTTTGTCCAGAACGAAGCATTCCAGAGCAATGGAAGGCAAGAGCTGTATGAGGCAGGGAAGTTGCCTCAACTACATTCTTACATTGCTTTCTGCCCTTCCAATTGTGACTCCTCTCCCATACAGAGACCAAAGTGGTGGTACCTACCTGACAGTACAGATTACTTACATTAAAGAATATTCACAAGAAACATTATAAATGCTGAGATTTCATTGTTGATGATGAAATCTCAGGTTCAAATGTGCTAATTGATCTCGGTGAGGTAACAAATACTTTATAAATTTCAGATCACTTAACACTAAAATCTTGTGCACGGATGTGATGGGAGGGAAACAATCGCATTTAGAGCATTCAAGTAATTCAAATTCGACTTTGCAGCAACTCTGTAACTAAATAATTAATGCTTTCTGGTAGCCCCAGATTAGAGTAACACTGTACTTCCAAACAAGATTTTTGCCTTCATTTTCTACTCAACAGTGCTGCAAAGGAGAGAACAAAGGCAGTCTGGATATCCAAACTGTTATGTTTCTTACCTTCTTCATAGCAGACAAAACAGGAGAATCAAATAATTTTTAGCCAGACAGCAACTTTGGAGAGCTGTAATTGTATTACTAAAAATACATCATGATAAACATATTTTAAAATTTTAGACATTAATTTTAAAGTTAAATACACAAATTAATTTTAACTCTAATTATTTGGTCTATTTAATTCTCACATAATTAATTTGGTAGCTGGAATATAAAGATTACAGGTTTTTGGAAGACATACTCTGTTTTCTTACACAACAAAGAAATGAAGCCTCTGCTTGAACTCTAAAATTCCATCTTCATTATGAACCTGGGGTAGTGTTTCTACAGTAATTTGAAACACTTTGACTTTGTTCCCACTCTCCCGTGAAGCGCTAAGTGGCTTGCAGAACATCTATGACTGCAAGTGTTAACAGAAAGTGCATTCAAAGGACCTGCTGACATCTTGGTACCTGCCTATAGAGCAAGAATCCTGCCCCAGAGGTTTTATGCTTATTTTTGCCCATATTCCCCTTGGCCTGCCTGTATTTTTCCAACCAATTTAGCTGACACGACCGGGCAGCACCACGAGGCAGCAGCTGCCTGCTGCTGGATGCAGCCCCAGCCCAGCCTCCTGCTAAACAGGGCTGGCTTGGCTGTCCGACTTCCCTCTCAGCTGAGGGGGCAAACACCCAAATCCACACCATCACCCCATCCCACCCAAGAGAGCAGAACCTGCACATCCTTCTCTTCCTTGGCCACACAGGGCTGACAGTTCGACAAATGCATTGGTCATTCCAGCCTCAGGAAAGCACCGACATGGCATTTTGTTTCAAGCCCTGGTGTCCCTGGGCTCAGTGGGGCTGTCCATTGGCAGCAGTGCCAGATAACTCTACCCAAGTGGTGCCAAGGGCCACGTGTAGGGGTTATCAAGTCATATGCTACCCCCACTCAGCTCCTCCAGAGTTAAGACAGGGTGATTGTTTTCTAACTCATTCCTGCACATGTAAACTGAGCACACAATTGTGTGCTCTCACCCAAACACCAATTATGCAAAGCATTCGGAGAGGAAGACTGCACAGATGACCTACAGGTGAGGGCTCTGTCTTCAGCAGAAACTGCCAGGGAAATTTCAGTGCTCTTTTTGGCTTCCTTCTCTTCCTGTAGTTAGAAGGGGCAGAAGGAGGAGCAGCATTATCACAGGAAATGAGACAGGATGGGACATTAAAATCTTAAAACTTCTTCTTTATGCACTGGTTCACAAGCACTAGAAACAGGTTCAAATACCATCTTTGAAACAGTGAGAGTTCTTTATGTAGCCTCTGGGAGGGAGACAGACATCATCCTGAGAGCTAGAGAATTTGAGAGTAAGGCTGACTTCAGTCCTTTACTCCCCTTCTATCTTGATGTGGTTACGTGTTTCCTGAACTCCATCTGTAAAATGGGAATAATATTACACAAAGATGCAGAGCATCAATGCTTCAACAGTACCTTATGAATGTATCAGGGTGAACTGGCATCCTAAAGTTACCTGGATAAAACACAAACTTCAAAACAGTGATACAGGTGGGATTGCTACCTGTTGCTGCTCTACTGCAAACCCTCCAGAGAATGAGATCTGAGACAGACAGAAGGTGAAAAATTCTCTCTCAGTCCTCAATTAGCAGAAGGATTGTAACTTGGCTTGCTTTGCTGACGACACAGAGGTTGTTCTGTGGAAGGGGTGAAAATTCTCTTCCCCTCCACTGCATTTGCCAGGCTGTCACGCATTTCTTTTCCTTCACTGCTGCTATCTGCATCGAAACAGGGGAGCCGCATTCATTCACCAAAGGGCCACCTCTGAGGTTAAACTACTTGCAGTGGCATTTAATTTACTGTAAAGGGCAAAGACAGCGAGTTTATTTTAGGTTGAATTGCTTATATGAAGAATCACCTTTGACTTTGCAAGTTCCAGGAATATAAACACAGAGGAGATATTTGAGTCCTCTACTTTTTTAGAGAGTTTCACTTTCCTTCGTGATCCTAAACAGAGAAGTATCAACCCACCAATTTAACATATGCAGGCTGATCAGTGCCATGAATCCTACCACCTCAGAAGCAGCACCACAACTTCTACCCTCTGCTCCTGACAGAAATACAAACCAGTACAATTGTGCATCTATCAGTGGGAGACAATGAAGGTTTGTGTTATGCCCCTTCCCACGTATTCTCCACTCCACACCCCAGGAAAACCCTTTGGCCTCTACACAAATATATTCTGCATTAGAATTTTCGGTATAAAAATTATTTACTTATTCTGAAATGAAGCACATCATATGGAGTGGTCACTAAGCACAACAGAAAGGCTGAAAAGCTACAACACACTAAAGAAGAGAGAGATAAACATCTCCATTAGGTCTTTTTTAATTCCAAAACGGAGGGTGGGTCTCTGCATAACACCTCAGCTCATATAAGGGGATATGAAAAAGCAACATTATGCTACTCTCTCAGAATATCTAACTTCACAAACTTTTGTTTGGATGAAGGCATCATCCTGGACTGAAAACAGCTTTTAAAATAGTAAACAACAAAACCAAATTCCTTTGTGGAATATTTTGCATTAAAGAGGGCTTCAAATTTGCACTGAAATATTCCAGCACCAGCCTCATTCTAAGAACAATGTGTGCTCTCTCTCTGCAAGCCCCCAGGCCTGGCTTGCTGGCTCTAGAGTGAGTTTGTTATTGCCCTAAGGGAGTGTTAGATAATGAAGAGCTCTGAGTTTTTCTTTTGCTTCATGCCTGGGCTCATCATAATGTGTATAAGCAGGCTTAGTCTGCAGACTTTTCTTCTTCACATCTTTCCTCTCCTATTTGCCAGCAACCCAGCAACATTTTTTTTACAAATGAGCACTATCAAATGCCTCTCTCGAAACAAGCTTATTGAATCCATCACCTTCTTCAGAGTGTTGCAGAGAATAAAACAAAGTTCCCACTTTCAAACACACCTAAGTGCTTTTACTGCACGAGGTGACTCCATCATGAACCACCAGAAAACAGGCTCCATACAG
Organism: Sakesphorus luctuosus; assembly: GCA_013396695.1. Lineage (NCBI taxonomy): Eukaryota > Metazoa > Chordata > Aves > Passeriformes > Thamnophilidae > Sakesphorus > Sakesphorus luctuosus. The sequence goes on from VWZD01006510.1 coordinate 1,717,185, forward strand.
AGTAGTAACTACTCAACTACCTGCTCCAGTCCAGCTCTGCACTACAGGTGGCACTTCATTCTGCTGGAAGAAAAAATCAGCAGGGCCCAGGTGTGTGAAATGAGTTATGGCAATAGAGACACATCTATATACACTGAAGTGGTAACACCAGGCTGAATAGCAGTTCCTGCAACCAGACCTTAATTGCAGCTTCAGGCAAATGGCTGCTCTGCTCAGGAGACACCTCTAACATACTCTAACATTTTACTGTGCCTAACATGGTTCTTTCACAGTGAAGGACAGCAGTGGGTTAACGACCTTTTTGTTATGTTTCATCTAAGGGGACCAGACTTAATACATCATTCTGGATAGTTTAAAGTAATGGAGAACATTTCTAGAGAAAGATTTGTATCTTCTTAGTAATTTCTTTCAAATTATCAAAGCAGAAAACCCACATAGGAGGCTGTCTGACAATTCCAGTAATACCCAAGAGTTCTGGAGTGAGCAGCAGGTCAACCTTCAACAGGTTCCTTTAGCTCTCTTTTGGTTAAACACAACTATCAAAATATACCTTTTCTTTAAATCTTTGGGATTCTTGAACTGAATGGCCTACACAAAGGCCAGATGCTAAAACAATATGGAAAAAAATCACTGCAATTTTACCTACCCTGAAATATATGACATCACTTAAACAGATACCACTTCCCTTCCTCATCCTCTCTGAGCTGAATCTGGGGAGCGAAGAGGAAAGGCAGAGAAAGGAACTGAAAACTATGTTTCTTCTTCCATATAGCTACGTTTTAGAGGGCAGGCTTTAGATAGCAGGAGCTCCATCTACACAGCTACTTACAAAGCATAGCTAACTCCCTGATTGCATTCATTAATTTAAGATGAAAAACCAAAGACCTTTAAGAGAAAAGGCCCTGTGAGAAGTTTCTGGTCTGTGCTCCAGAACAAGCTCTTACTTCCTACATCTGCAGTGTTTGGCCAAAGTGCAGAAGCATCCACACTATCAACATGAATTTGACCAGTTAATTAAAGAACATTTTCAAAGACCCAAATTCTGTTTAATGTGCCTTGACCAGGGGAATGGCAACTACATCTCAGTTCAAGGATCAAGAAATTTCCTAATGACCAGAAAATTCCCAGTGTTCCAAGTGAATCTCATTTCCCAAGAAAATAAAAAAATGGAAATCAAACACATTGTTAACCAAAAAGTCACCTTTTACTAGTTTGTGGTGAATGGAAAAAGAATACCTATTAAAAAATCCATTTCTAAGCTTTTATCTTGGTAAATATTAACTTCGCACAACTAGCTTTGCTCTTGAAATGCAAAAGAGAATTCAGATTGCTGTGTGATAAACCACCAGCAAATGTGGTTACATTAGTCCTCAGGAAATGTATTAAGACATCACCTGATTTTTAAAATGTTCTCTGCAATGGTTCTGATCTTCACAACGATTTCATCTATCACCAGTATTGCTGATACTTGTTCATCTTCTAGTCAGGTACCCCAGACATAAAGTGACCATGAAGGTTCAGGGGAGTATCTATTGATAGCGCAGCACAAGTAGCAGCCCAGGCAAAGGCACGCAGCTTCAACCACCTTCCTTGTGCTACTCGAGTGTATTCATGAGCCATCAGCTCATCACAGGCCAGATTTCATCCTCCTCCAGCACATTTCAACATGAATTTAACCCAGCGGCAGGGTGAGACGCAGAGACATTCTATGGTGAGGGAAAGGGAGAGCGGTGGGGGGAGGCGGAGGGGCAGGAACCAACAAAGAGCTTAACGAGCAAGGAAGGCAGCAGGCACATCGTGAGAGATACAGACCCTGCCAACTCCACTTAGTGCACTGCCTAATAGCACTGAATAGCAGCTCCTCCATCCTGCTCTCAAAGCATTGTCCTACAGATAATGACTGGTTAAGAGGCAGTTAATTACAGCAAGACAAGAAACAAAACAGTATTTTCTTAAAACAACCCAGGTAACACTTAGATAAGGAATAACATAAAGATTCAAATTCCTACCTTTAAAAGTGAAATCCGTAAGTGAAGCTACTGTCTCAAAAGGGGTCAGACAGCAACCCAAGGAAATACAGGGAGCCAAAAGAAAAGCAAGAAAGCCTGAGAGCTGCTCTTCATGAAAATCATATATAAAGTGAGTTGGCCTTTCTGGAAAAGGAAGCTGGGCTGCACAGTTGGTAGATGGATGAACCATTATTAGCAGTAGTTGGTGCCTTCCCTTTACTCAGTGTTTCCAAAATCTCTCAAATCATTTTGTGAACCTAAGGATGCTGTAATTTTAAGCACAAATGAAAAAATGTAAATAAATTAATGCTAAAAAAAGGGCACATCAGTGCTAAGCATAAGCACAATTAATGCCCAGCTGCTATATCATACTGCAGCTACAGGTGGGTGGTGGGCAAAGCACAGTCCCATATAAACAGTCCAAAAGCACAGCCCTCTCTCCCCAGAAACTATCTTGCCTTGCAGCTTGCCTCTGAAAAGCTTCCATGTCAGTCCCTGAAATCTAAGGAACAATGAGAGGAAAGTAAGGAAGATGATGCGCAGAGGAAGGCAGAGAAGCACAGTCCAGCGCTCAGCTTATCATAGCACACTGCAGCTTTGAGATGCTCCGTCAGGGTGGGGGGCTACAGCTCCATTCCTTCCTCCTCTTACACACTGTGCATCTAATCACGGTAGGGCATTGAACTCAAATTGCACGGCAGACAATGGGATCTGGCAGCAGTTCAAAGGCATTTCTAGCGAAGCGACTGAACAAGCTCACTGCTGGCGCAGGCAGCACCCCACTCTCCTCCCTTTCACTACTCAGGCTGCGGAGGCAGGTGCTGCACCACGGGCAGCCAGCTCTCCTTTTGTTCCAAGTGGCAAGAGGATCAAGGAAGAAACCCAAAAGGTACCACCACTACTGAGGACAGCAGCACCTAAACCCACAACAATAAGGTAGAGGGAGGTGAGGAGCGGGGAAGGGGGAAGAGGAGGGAAGTCTGCCAGGCAGAGGGAGAGCAAGCGAGCAGGCAAAGGGAAGAGGAGAAAAAGGGAGTCCACAGGCAGCAGTGCCTGGCACCCTGACAGCTTGCTGCCAGTGCTCATCTTCTGAAGCTGTCACAGGTTTATGGATGCCTCTAGACTGACAAGCTGAGGGAAACTACACTCAGAAAATGTATTCAGCAGCAGTAAATTGCTTCTCTTGCCCTAACATGGCTTGCAGCTTCACTCAGGGAACCGATCTCATTCTGGGGGGGTGCGGGAACAAACCAACTCAACAGCAAATCAGTTGTGTATACTCAGACCCCGTTACTGGAACCTGGAAACTGGAATAAATCTGCAGAGGGACAAAGAAAAATCATCTTCTTGTGCACCACTAATAAAAAATTAACATGTTAAAAGAACAAATACATCCATCTCAGATTATGTTCTGTCCATATGTAAGCACTTTTGGTTGCAGTGGTGGTGGGGGAAGCTAAAACTCTGTCATACCCCTGAAAGTGTGGCACAAGAGGGGCTTTCTGCTTGGAAACATAGGAAACAGTGTCCAAGAGGAGTAGAGAGGCAGGCAGGAAAGGAGATGCTTCTGACCACAGCAGCACACTCTGCTCTTGGAAGATGCAATGCCCTAAGTATGCTCGAAGTTGTGTCCTTTTCCAGCCAGGGTTTGGGAGTAGAGGGTTTGCAGACAGAATGACACACTAGCACACATCTCTAGAGGAGTTATTTTAACAGGAGCTGACAGCAAACAGCAAACACTTCTGTAATAAGACAGGGAAAGCTTAATGCAATGGACCGTTGCAGGGTATTAGAGAGCACTCTGAAAGAGTCCTGAGCCTCTGTGAGTTATCAAGAGCTATCTCTGTTCAAAGTGAACAAAGCACCTCCTTAAAGTTTTGTCCTTACAGTAAGAAGCTAAAAACTAAAATCGGACACATGGGTCAAGTACCAGGCACTTGGGTTAACTAATACAACGGCACCTGCTTTTGCAGAATGTCTAGCTTTTCACAGTTAAACTGATCAGGTAGGTGCAGTAAGTTCTACCTCAAAGATATTTCCTACTGTCTCATTGCTTCAACAGGACAGGAAAAAGACCTGAAAGCTAAGGTAGAAAATGTTTTAAAATATTTGTTAAGAATAGATGATTTTCCTTTTGAATTAACAATTAAACTAATTCAGAATGGGCATACTATTCTGTATTCTTTCTGTCCTATAATGCAACAATGATTTGCTCAGTGTTGTTTAATCCTAGAAGATACATTACAATAACATTACATTACAAAACCAAAGCAAATTATTTATTCATTTATTTAAGATGAAAACTGAAAAAAGCACCAAGGTCTTTCAGAAAGAAAATCACAAAGACATAAAGATATTTATTGCTAAGCGGTGAATAAAAGACAAGGTGCTGAGGGATAAGGATTACACACATGAAAGTAATGCTGCTGTCCTAATCAATCAACAAAAGGGAAATGGATGTTGAGTACCTTTGAAAAATGGGGTTTCCACATCTAACAGAGGAGACAATTCTCTATTTCACCTCATTTAAAAACATCTTCTCACATGCATGTCAAGCTACAATACAGCACTGCAAGTTTGCAAGCCTCTCTGTAAACTGCAGATGGATGATGCTGACAAAAATTTTCATAGAATCGTAACCTAAACCCATTAAATCTTTTAGCTTCCAGATCCTGTCTATGCCAATAAACAAACCCTTTCCATTCAAGCTGCAGTATGCAAACAGCAGATGTTAGAAATCTCTCAATACTCCACTAATCAGGAAGATGACAAAATCCTGACTCCACACAACGAAGAGCCAATTTTTAGAATAGGCAAGATTTTCATGATGAGTTTTCACCATGCTTTTAATACGTTTCTCCCGTCTCCAGTGTTTTTTATAGATTCAGGTTTATTGGACACTTGTTGGTAATCTTTTCAAATCTATTCTCTTAGAAAATGTTACAAAGAAGAATTACTGCTGCTCCATGTGTATGTATGTATGGCCAGACTTCGCTAATATGGATCTGGGAAGGGCTCTCCCCATGTGGATGTGCCCTTCCAGCCTGCCCAGTGGATGTTTTAGGTGAGACACAGCGTGTGCAGAACTGGCCCCACCCTTTAACTCCTCAGGTTCATCTGCCACGGCTGAACGAGCTTGGACGGTGACAGGGAAGTCCTCAGGACTAGAACCTACAGCCCCTGGTATTCCCAGGGGGTCTCCCATCCAAGTACTGACCGGGGCTGACCCTGCTCAGCTTCTGAGCTCTGACGGGATTGGGCCTCAGGGAGGCATTGAACTGCTGCTCCATGTACGGGAAGACAATTATCTTTTGCTCACTACCTAGTCACAACTTCAGTATCTCCCTCAAAGGTCAGATTTCCTCTCCTCCACCCCCCTACTCAAACCTCATGCCCTGCCTCTCACTCTCCCCCACCTCCCACAACTATTCCACAGTGCCCCCAACCCTGATCAATAGCAAGCAGAGGAAAAAATTAGCTCAATTGATATTAAGCATCACCTGGGGGAAAGTATATGAACTATGTCCTCATTCTAGCAGGTAGTTATGGTGAGATTTCAGTTGTCTTTTTCTTACCACTTCAGCCCTAACTACGCTGACATGACACAACACTGTAGTTCTGCTCACTATCAGTCTGCAGTGATTATCCTGAAAGAGCCCTAGAAATAACGGAGGAAATGACAGTGTTGCCACCAGTCAAGAAAAAGTCTTTACTGCTGTAAGGACAGTCCTCCCCAGATAGTTTCCCAGGCATAAAGACTGGGAGAACCACATAGGTCTCTGAGTAACATGCCCCTTGCTGTTTGTGCCAGGCAATGCTTTTCTGACATCACTTGTGTGATCATTATGAACGCTACTCAATGTATTTTAATCATTACAGTGACAGCAGAGACACAACTGCACAATTATACAACACCAGAGCAGAGGATCTCCACCAGGATCAGCAGATACTTCTGAGTGATCCGAGGAACAGTTACCAAGAAAATCAATCCAATCTTCAGAAGTTTAAGTTCATTGTAAAGGAGTCAATATTTCTATTAGGCAATTTTGGTAGATTTGTGAATTAAAACAGACTCTACAAGTAATTTTTCTTAGGGTAATGCCCAGAAAAACTCATAATGCCTAGTCATGATTCAGATAAAAGTCTCCCGTCACTGACTGAAATCATGTGCCTGCTGCAGCATTTCTGGACCAGCCAGTATCTTTCCTCTACTTCTAATACCCATAATCTGGAAAATGCATCTGAAAATCAGAAGCAACTATTTAGAGAAAGAGAGGTGCCTTTTAGAGTTGCTATAGCTTAAGAAAAATGGTGATTATTACAAAAATATTAAAATATTTGCAGTATTTCCTCCTCACCAGGGTCATGCTGTGTAATGGCATAATTTCCAGGATGTTGGTTAGACCCAAACCTCTTGCTGTGCTTTTTATCAGTAGCCTAAAAGGGCATATGATATCAAGGTAAATAGCTTTCAGCTAAGTGGCAGACTTTTGTAGGTACAATCTGTTCAGTTCCAATAAACTCATTTTATTTGCACCCATTTTAGTAAATGTCTACCTGGCTTGAATGTTATCACTAGTGAAATCTACCCTATCTCAAATTTAATCAAAGACAGCTGAAGCATAATATACTTTTTTTTAATCCTGGTCCTGGCACTGAAATAGAAACCATGAGTAGTTCTTGAGAAGGTCTAGATGCAGTTGATGTTGGGATTAAGAGATGAAACAAAACAAAGCAAAAAAAACCCCTAAGCAGTAAATGGTTTGTATCACTAAAAACATACCTCTGTCTCTCACATCAGGAGACAAGTGAACCACCATCCACCCCATCTGGAATGAAATGCCTGTCTGAGGGAGACAATTATTTCTGAGGCCAGAATAAGCATGCAAGGGAAACCCTTATTCCTCTTCAGTGAAACAAAGGGGCTTTGTTACTGGTGCCAGTTACATCATTAAAACTTGTGTGAGATGACAGCACAGAGCGCAAGCAACCTTTGATCTGCCCCATTAAGGAACTGGAGGGTGTCAGGACCCTGAGGGCGTCAGCAGCCCTTGAGGCACAGACTAGTCTCAAGGGGAACCTCCATGCACGCCCCTCTGTATCCTGATTTAAGTCTGAGCCTGGCCCCCTGCTCTTTGCCTGAACCTGGCTGCAGGTGCACCTGTCTGCAGCCCTGCCTCTGGCTTCATCTCCACGACTGACCTTGGCTGTAGGCAGCTCATCTCCTGGAAAGACTGTTCATATATTAAATGCTATAGCTTGCACCCAGTTCTGTCTTTGGTCCTGGCTCCTGGGAGGACTTTGGACCCACGCTGCTGCTATGTCTCCAGCCCTGTCTTTTAAACTCCTGGATGGAACCTCACTGCTCTGCCTTGCTTGGGACTGGCAACAGCCCCTGTTTCTCGCCCCCCGCTCTGCCTGCCATGCTCACACCCTGTGGAACTGTGCTCCATGGGCAATGGCACTGCTGCACTGTGGACACCTCCTCCCTCAGATCCCAGCCCTTGCTGTGCACCGACAAGAGGCTGCTGCAGGAACAGGTTTAAAAAAAAAATCAATGGAAACAATATTCATCTCTTGTAACTGTCAACTGTACAGGTCTTTTCTGGGAAGCCCTCCAAGTTGTCCATAATCACAAACTAAATTGATTTCTGAAGCCTTTAAGCATGGCCTTCAGACAAATCTTGGCAGTTTGGTGAGGGCCTTTAATGCCAGATACAGTAAATATAATCTGAGAGACTAATACAGTTTTGTAATATATAAGCACATGAATCACTTCGTGGAAGAAGGTGAAAGAAAAGAAGAACATGTGTTTGAATTTATAGGAGAAAACCTAATGGTAATATATTACTTTTCCTCTCTCACATTAAGGTAGAGGAAAAGCTCTTGATGTATTGAACACAACATTCATCAACCATAATATTGTATTCATTTAAAATGCATGGTGAGAAGGGTGAAAAGGGTCAGAGTTAAAACATTCAACTGACAAATGGATGATACATTCATAAGAGAGGAACATGCCCCTGCCAAAGCACCCTGAGTCATGCCCTTCTGCTTTGTAATTAAGTTTACGTCTCCATTCAGCTGTGCTCACATTTCTTATCTCACAAAATAACTCCAAAACCCACCTGGGGACAAAGTAAGCCTATAGGGAGGAAAGGATAATGAGGTTAGTAAGTGTTGCCATGCAGATTGCTGCCCTTACATAGTCTTTAAACTTAGTAGTGCCTACAATTTCAGGTATCTATTTCAGTTCTGTACTCATCAGTAATACTCAACAGGCTCATCTTCAGCAAAAGCCAACCCTTAAAAATTATGTTAAAAGTAGCTGGCAAAAATCCACCACTAATGTGCCAGTTCTCTAGAACTTCAGTCCAATAAAGTAATTAAAATGTTTGAGACCAAGTCCTGTCCAAGCTGTAGAATTCATCTCTGTTGCATAAATGTGGCATGATGCCACGAAGACACACACACGTTTAAGTAAACTAGGATACTTCTGGAGATGTTTCAATGACAGGACCTCACTGATACAATTAGGTCAATTCCAAGTTTCAGAGGAACTGGTTCCTGTAACCTGCTCCAGACATGGAGATGAAGAACTGCTGATGGCAAAGAAATACCTGGCAGACAAATCCTTATTAGAACCAACTGACAAACCAGACAGTTAGGAATCAGGAAAAGATAAAATATAATGAAAGGGAAAAGGACTTACTTCTGCTACAACTGAACAGAGCTGCAGTATCTCACAGGAAAATAACAGCTTTTAAGAAAAGAAAGGTTTCTTGAAAAGTAAGCTACAGGCATATTGTGGCTCACTTTTTCTGTATCTTAACCGTGGGATATTGATGGCATAGGCAGCAAACATTGAAACATTAACAAGCAATGAATAACTATTGCTAAGGATGAACTAATCATGTGTTAGCACAAGGAAAGTCTAAAATTCCACTTTTAAATTAGTAACAAAAACTTAAAGTTTCCAACAATTCCACTTTTACATACAGAAGAAGGTTCTGCATGGACAACCTGGCTATATATTATATCTGCACAGTCCCATTTCCATCTGTCAGAATTTCTACATTTTTGCTGTCTTTCCACATTTCCTAGACTTTGTGTCAGTAAAATCAAAGGTACAGTAGCAATTTACTGTGGCTGTACCTGAAATCTAACACTGTTCTCCCTTTGCTGTTCTAGACATAATGTCACATGTACATTGACATTATTAGAATATGTGAAGCATTCCAGTGATGCTTTAACTCTTTCACTTATTTATCCATTTCACATGTGAAAATGACACAAAATGTCTCAGGAATTACACCTCTATTCAAGCTGAACAGAATATTAATGTGGTCGTTGAGCTCATTCTACTCCATCACAAATTTTTGTTTATTCTGGAGTTTGCAGAAGTATCCCTAGCTCCTTCTACCACTTTACTCTTCACAAGCACAAAACCCTTCACATGATGCATTTCAAGTTATTTTTGCTCCTTTGCTAGTCTCTGCAAATCTCACCTGCAAAACTGATAAAAACCTCACAGGAGACAAGATTTATTATTCACATCATGCTGGAATGAGCTATAGGGGCACACCAACTACATAGGTCCCATCTCCAACATCCCTTTATCCAACCAATGCCCAAGGAGTTTTGTCTATGTGTCTCTAGAAAACTCAGGGTTAGGTTTGAGAGAAACCACAGATCTGCAGAGTGAGTCGGCTTGGGAAGAGGCTGCCAAAAGAAAGTGGGAGCTGCATGGAAATCTGCCCTGGGAGAAATCTTTCATTTGGGAAACAGTATCAGAGTCTTTGAAGGAAAATTAGGGTTAAAGTTCAGCTTCTGGATGACAAACAGGACTTACAGTTGTAGCAGGTGTAGGGCTCAGAGAGCCCAAAGTCCTTGTTTCATCATGTCCAACTTTCCTCACCACCTCAGCTTGTGTACACTGGAGCTCAGCACTAAGTACCAGCTCCTGCAATTTCCTTTTTGTAAATCCAGGCTACTTGCATAAGTCATGAGCTGTTCCATCTCCCCTTTTCTGTCCTCTGATTTCCTGCACAGCTGAAGCCATAACAGTCTGCTCATATAAAGCAATCTGAGAAATCCATATAACTGTGAACACTCCTAAGGCATTAGAAAGTATTTCAGCCAGATCTGTTCAGCACACATACAAAACCACATCATCTCTGTTCTTTCCAAGCAAAGTATTAAGAACCTTTCACTGGACCGCATCATCCCTCTTGTACTGCACTGAGTGTGGGAACTTCCACTCTTAAGATAGGATTGGCATTTTTGCAAGTATAGTGGCATCTGAAAATTATAAATATCACAGGAGCCTGAATCTCTGCATCTTGGCAGAACAGTGCATGTTTTGCTATGTTAGAGTGCAGTATTCAAACATATGTACTAAATAAAAAGAATTACCTTCCCTCACTATTCATTCAGACAGAACTGAGGAGGGAAAAAAGGACGACTCGTATCCTTCAGCACAGAATTTAGACGAATCCAGTATTTCTATTTTTAATTTTTAATTACATTTATGATATTTCCTGTGGGTATAAGTCATGAATGCAGTTCCAGTGTGCTGGGAGCAACATAAATATAGTTACTCCCAAAGGGATCTTACAGCTGTTATGCACAGGTCAGAGATTCTGTGAAATGCAAAATCTGAAACTTTAAAAGCTTTTTAGCTCACATCCTTCCCATTCCTTTTCAAAGGCAGAGTTAATGGATACTGAAAAACATTGCCCTGAATTTTGCCCACAAGGTAGGAAAGTAATAACTCAATTTAAACAAAGTAATATTTAGCACTAAGCAACCACTTGGTCCTATCACATTCCAGAACTGCATCAGCAATTCCTTTCTGATCCAAATTAACTCATCTGCCACTTCATGCTGACAGCTGTGCAACTGAAGACAAGACACATGAAATTGTTTCCTCTGCAAATCTTTCTAAAGAGAGGAAGGAGGAGTGCAACTTCACACTGCAGCATACAAGTCTAGCCTCCTTCTACCTAATTCCTTGGCCCTTATTTTGACATGAGACCACTCAAAAGACTTAAGCTCTTCCTCTTACCAAATCTGGATATATCAGCCCATAAAAATGCAAAAGATTCTGCACTTACCTCTGATCACAGTCTGGTGAAGGAAAAATAGTCATCAACTGCTTCACTCAGGAACAAGGTTCTGTTTTAAAATAAATAAAAAAGAGACAAGACTTCAAACAATGTTTGTCTCTCTCTCTTTCCCCTAAAGTTGGCCTACAGCAGTGTTGGTAAACATTTACTCAGCAGGAGCACCTTCGCTCTCCACAACCAAGGTAATGATTACATTACACTAAACATGGCACAAGGACAGATTGAGGCCATGACAACAGCCTTGTGGGCACTGACTGGGGGTGACTGAGTGGGGTTGCACTGCAGCAAGCTTGATTGTGCAAGAGTGAGAAAGAGTGGGGCAAGATGAGAAATGACAAATGTACGGGGAAAAAACTCCAACCAACAAACCAGGAACCTGGATTTAGAACCACAAAGAAAAAAGAAAGTTCACAGAACAAGCAAATGCAGTATGAGCTGGGAGAACTGGAAGTGCCAGCATAGTCCTAGTGAGATTTCTCACACCTGTTCATTTGTATGATTGCCTTTGAAACAGCCAACAAAGCAAACTATAAGATGTTACCTTCTTTTGTCTTGGCCACAGCTAAATCAGTTCTGTAAAACTTCAGTGGTGTGACAAATACCATTAGGTATACTGGGAAACAGAAACAAACCACCAAAGGATGGCGTTACAGCCTCCTCCATCCCTCTACCTGGCTAGTGATCACAGAGATGGAAGTACTTTGTGAAACTAACTGAAGCTCAGGAAACTTCTGTGTGTGTACACACATAAAATACACACAGAGCAGCTTGGCAGGGACAGCATCTCAGCGTCACCAAAACCCCAAGAGCAAAAAGCTAATCTTCCTATACCTTTTGGACAGTCTTGAAAAGCAGCTCCTTCACATCAGCTGTGCCTCAGATATGCAAGTATCTCTCCTGTAGTTTTCCAGCTTACACAGACTCTGACTCTGCAAAAACTCTGACCTTTGAGTTTCCAATAATCTTTAAAATCTGTACAGCCAATTAGTAAACAAATAAGAACCACACTTGCTCTGCCTATAAGTAAAAACCAAGTGCACCCAGCTCCCTGCCTTCCTCACCAATTTACAAGACCAAAAGTTCCTCTTTTCCTTTTTCCTGGTTCGAAAAAGATTAGTGTAGAAAAAAGCACCTACCATTCCTCAGGACACAATTTTTTCTTTTGATCCATAACTCCTACGTTTCTCCACTAAATAGTTTGAGAAGGTAGACTAAGAAGCCCTGCATGCTTGGCCTCTGCAGACTCCAAAACAACAGGGTAACCATCAAAACAGCCAAATGCAACTGTAAAACAACTAAACTAAAAAAGAGATGAATCTTTGATGTCACTGTAAAAAGAGCAGACAACTGAAGAAATGTTGTTCACTGAACTGTGACAATCCAGCAAAACTCATTGAGGAAAACAATCAAATTAGGAGGCTAATTATTAGCAGAATTTGTATAATGGCAGCAGACAAGACTCATGTACCCACTACACCCTCGTGGTAGTTGGTAAGACTCACACAAACAGATACACCAACATCCAACAAATTTTAATTTAATGTAAGTTTCCCATGGGGATTGTGTTCCCAAAGGGTTCCCTGTGTTTCACTGCAAAATTCCTTGCACTATCTTGCACTCTCTGATACAAACTATTAGCAAAGTGGTGGCTTGGAACAAGACAGAGTATCACACTGATCTAGCTGGTTTTACTTTCCAGAACAAAGAAGACTTGGGAAAAATCCAAAAGGATTAACAGATAAATGCAGGGGAGATACTCAAAGATGAACATGAGCTTCAAATAACTTTCTCTTCAGCTTTAAAAAACGCAGCTTTGTCCTACTTACAGAAACAGTTACAGCAATGAGGTATTATAGCAATGAGGTAAAGAAACTGCTCGTTGCACTGCCACAGTTTTCCACTAAGACATGTCACAATTGATACAAGCAGAAAAACAACATAGCCAGGTAAGAAGGGAGACAGAACTTAACACTGGCTGAACGGGGTTACAAGGAATTTAGACTGAATGCAATAATCCATAAGTTGCCATTGATGAAACACAAAAACCAAAGCAGTATTATCAAGCTGATAGATTTTTCTGTCAGTAGAATACGACTGGAATTGACCAAATCTGATTTTACCACAAGGTTTATTTTAAAGAACCTTCAATTAAAGGAGTGATTTAAAGCAACACTAAAGGAATGACACTTGTGTCATTTCCACAGAAAGCCAAGTGAAGTGGCAAAAAACTTGCCCCACAATTTCCCATTTCCCTCCTCCATACATACTCTTCTGCCTGTGTTGTTCGTGAGAAGCAAACAGATCTGTATGTTTGGAAAGCTCTCAGCACAAAGTGTACATTACCACCATTAACAACAGCTGCTTAATACCACCTCCCAAATGCTTAACAGAGAAGGCAACACTGCATTTCATCTCTAGGCATCAAAGCACTTACTAATGGAAATGAAACTCTGCCTAGCACAGAATTAAGTGATTTTGGAAAGATGTCATTAACTCTAGAAGCATCGTATCTTTTCCCATGTTTGTACTTACTTTCAAATTCATCAGCCATAACAGCAAAGTGGGAAAGCTCAGGAGTTTGCGTTCCAGCCATGCAGGCTTTGCAGGAACTCCTGTTAGTCAGGCTGCATACCCTATGGAGACTCAGTAAGCAGTGACATTTGCATTGCATTGCATTTATTTCTTCAAACACCAGTCACACTGGAAGTTTCACTTTACGTTTTACTCCAGAATAAAGGCTAAACTTCAGTGTAACAGATGCTGTCTGGAAATCCCAGGAGACATATGAGAGCATGTGTGTGGTCCCCTTCACCATTATGAAATAAAACAGCTTTCAGGAAAATGAGAAGGGTGCTTAGTTTTTTTAAGCATAAAAACCTTAATACAACAGGGTCCACTTAGTCAGAAGAACAGTATTCACACAGGAGTCCAACCAAGCAGAACTATTTTCCCATGAAGATCTTATCCTCTGGTCTGGGCAAACAATCCAAGTCACACTAGACAGACAACAGCTCTGTATGTCTCTGTAGTAATTACAGCAAAGAAACATGACTGTCCCTAGTTTAAAAATAATAATAATTTTAAATGTCTAAATCAGAAGTATAGAGAAAACACCACAATAAATTACACATGAGGAAAAGAGAAGGTAGCTTGATATGGTCAAAACACAAAAAGATTCACAGGAACCTGAGAACAGAAAGAAATAAGAGAAATACAGAAATGGAGAAGAGGAAAGAGAGAATAGAAAGCCCTTCCTACTAAATGGTGGAGAGTTTTAGTTAATTTCTGTAAAAGAATAGAACAGAGAATAAAAACCACAGCCACCTGAGGTTTACGTTTCTTCCTGGATTACAAATGCCTCCTAAGAACTGTACAGCTTTACAGTTCAAATCGCACAAAGACAAGCAATGACAGGGCTGGCTTTTTAGTGAGTATGGGAACGAAGGATGGATGAACTGCAGCAATCAGACTGGAAAAAGGGAGAAAGAAAATGTACACAGAGAAGGGGAAGACGAAAGACACAAAGCTAGCTGGGAAAGCATGAAATCAAGAGACAATTATCAGGAAACTTTACTTTCAGAGACTGCAAATGCTCAAGAAAGAAGTACCATGAAGAAAACTGCATTCCCTGTCAGGATCTCCAAGGAAGTGAAGGAAATGGAAACTAGGCAGCAAGGATATCCTTGAAACAGTTAATCAAGGACACTGGCCATCAAAACAGATCAAACCTTAACACGTTTATTTGAGACTCCACCTGCAGTGCAGCATCCAGCTCTGGGGGCACCAGCACAGGAAGGACATCAACTTGTTAGAGCGAGTCCAGAGGAGGAACACCAATATGAACAGAGGGATGGAGCACTTCTCCTATGAGGAAAGGCTGAGAGAATTGGGATTGTTCAGCCCGGAAAAGACTTCGAGGTGAGGTAAATGCAGCCCTCCAGTACCTGAAAGGTGTCTACAAGAAACATGGAGACAGACTATTTGCAAGGGCCTGTAGTGACAGGACAAGGTGGAATGGCTTCACACTGAAAGAGGATAGGTTTAGATTAGCTATTAGGAAGAAATTCTTTAACATGAGGGTAATGAGGCACTGGAACAGGTTGCCCAGAGAAACTGGGATGTGTCATCCCTGGAAGTGTTCAAGGCCATCTTGGACAGGACTCTGAGCACCCTGGTATAGTGAAATGTGTCCCTGTCCATGGCAGGGAGTTTGGAAAGAGATGGTCTTTGAGGTCCCTTCCAATGCAAGCCATTCCATGACTCTATGGTAGTTCCTTTATGGCTTATTCACATGCATCCAGCAGAACCGGTCTGAGAAAGTAAATGGTTTCTAAGACACAGTGAAGCTCTTAAGTGAACTTGTATTTCTAATAAGAGAAAGCGGTATCATTTTCAGAGTTCTAGAACTGATCTCAAATTCCTCTTTTCCCTCTTCTATGATGGGCTATCTTCAATGTAATTCACCAGCAAATTTTTCACAACAGCAGAAAAAGGCGGAGCCATCTGATGAACGAGAGGCATCAAGGTCCCAGCACCACGCCTGCCAGAGTTCAAGAAGCATTTTAACAACGATCTCAGGCACACAGTGTGATCCTTGGGACTGTCTTGGGCAGGCCAGGTGTTGGACTTCAATGACCTTTGCGGGTCCCTTCCAACTCAGGACATTCCAGGGTTCAACGATAGATAAGACAGACAGACAGAGAGATAGACAGACAGATCAACAGTTCCATGGTATGATAATATAAAGCAAATGGCTTAGCATGGCTCATCCTTCATCCAGTGCTCTACTTCAGATCTTGCATGCCCTGATGCAATGTCAGCTTGCTTGCACACAAAGGAAAGGACTCCTCCCTATGAGCCCATTCATGGCACAGAGGGCAGGGGGCCCAGGCCCTGTCTGGCATCAGCATGACTGTGCTTGCTTGCAGCCATGCTGCTCTGAGATGCCTGTGACTCTGCTCCAGCAGCCTGGTTTTCAGAAAGACCAACACAAGCAGTGAAGTGTTAAAAGACTAATACTGTCTTTGGCTCTGTCCTTTCCTGTTCTGCAATCACAGCTAGCTATATGCCTCCCAACAAGCAAAAACGTAAACCCACTGCAACCAAGGTCTATAGGTAAAGAGCTATGAGTAACCTTCACCCCAATGCTGCAGCCTAGTAGCTAAAATCATGCCATCTTTGTGAGAAGAAAGGGGGAATGGCTACAACTAAGATATTATGAAAGGATCTCACCTAGTTCTGTCTGTGGGTAGGAAGGAAAACAGCTTCCTCAGCTGATCAAGCTCCAATTCTCTCTTCCTCCTCCACCCCCACCCTTTGTTTCTGACTGTTCCTCCATGAGCGAAGAAGGGTCTTGAAGAAGGAACAATTATGATTTATGTATCAGACAGATATATCTTGAAAGGCTGTCCGTTTCCATCCTGCCATAGAGCCACTGCTTCTGACAGCAATGCTGTAATTAAGTTGATAGCACTGAGCATTCTCTGAATTCCTGGGGTTAAGTAGTAGAGCACTGCATTTAAACCTTTCACCCCATTCAGATAATTTAAACCACTCTGCTAAGGGCTTGTTTAGGCATTCCAAATTAAGAGCTCCTAAAAGAACTAAAGACATCTAGTTTTGTACCAGTCCTTCCCTGGTCCTAATAAACCATGGCTCACACAGTCAAAGCAAAGCAGCAATCACAAAGCCATTGTTATCTTAAGAGAAACAGCATTTTTTTAAAAAAGGAAACAATCAGATTAATGACAGGCCATCACATGCTAGGTTTATAGACAGACAGCCTGAAAACTCGTAGGTTCCCAAATCCCACAGGAATGAACTTAATGTCAGCAAAAGGCTATGTAAAGGCTTTGTGCCTACATGATGACACCCAGTGCAGCTGACAGCTACCATGGAGAATCCCCAGAGGAAGAGGGTCATTTGTTTCTCTCATTTTATTCCTTTGTTAAATAAAGAAAATGAAGTCAGAAGCCTGCTGACTTTATATTTTTCCTTTATCACTGTTAGTATTTGATCTGGACAGTGTTGCCTCTTCAGTCTCCTTATGCCTAGTTTTATTCTGTTTTTTAACATAAAGCGAAGTGCACTCTACACTGCAAAGGAGATGTCTCCAATATCCACGGTGATGTTGGGAAAAACAAAGTATAAACAGCTCCTCACTTAACCTCACAAATGTAATTATATGAATCTGCAATTCTAAGCTATGATTCACTCCCACTGAGAAACTAATTAAAACTAAAATTAACATTGTTCATTTTTCTACAAAGGGGGGGAACCAATAATGAAAAAATCTATACCCAAATAAAAGGTATAAAACACATTTGATATGACAGCTAAGATATGCTGCAATAAAGAAAATAGTTTTGCCCATAATTCAGTTCAACACTGCTGTTTAAACAACTTCCTTTGTATATACTTGGAGGTTCATGGTAGTAACTTCCAAGATGCCCAACAAATGGCCATGGCATGCACAGCTGGCTGTACAAAAAAGATACACAATGAGAAGGGACATTCAATCCAATAAAGCAAGTAAAAATTACAGATATAGAGCTTCATTCAACACAATCTAAAAGAATAAATCTTGAAATATCTTCAAATATCTTGAAGCCAAACTGTGACAGGACAGGACTTCTTAGCAGATTGACTGTATCTGCAACTTTTTAATTTGCATACATGTAACAGATAAAACAGGTAAAAATAATTTGTTTTTAGGGGAGTGAAAGGAAAGAAGAAATCAAAACTTCCTACCCAATCACTTTTTACAGGCATGCTTATATTCAGCCTCAAACTCAGCTTAGTCAATGCTCAGAAACAGCCATGGA
Source organism: Sakesphorus luctuosus (assembly GCA_013396695.1). Taxonomy (NCBI): domain Eukaryota; kingdom Metazoa; phylum Chordata; class Aves; order Passeriformes; family Thamnophilidae; genus Sakesphorus; species Sakesphorus luctuosus. The sequence goes on from VWZD01006510.1 coordinate 1,735,146, forward strand.
TCTTCAGGATCTTCCCTACACTTCAGGTATGATTGATAACTTTCTTCCTCTTTCCACACTATCTTCTCAAGCTCTGCTCCTCACTGCTGTTGCTTTTCCAAAAGCCTCAGTATGGGTCACTGATGACACAGACTGCAGGTGCAGTTGGCTGGTGAGAAACACACTAACGCTGAACAGACTGTTCCCTCCTCCCTGAGGGCTCCCAAGTGCCACCAAGATTGGCAATATAGATGCTTAATGCATCACCAAACCTTCCTACAAATGGAAAGAGACACCTGATTCATCCACAGAAGTCTCCACCACCATACCAGCTGGTTTGGAAGTGTCACACACTATTTTACTCTGACTACCATCCCTCTTCCTTTATATTTTCTGCGATGCAGAGATAAAACAATCTGATGCACAAACCCATTTTGAAAGACTATAAATGATGTGGATGCTGGATCTTGTTGTTCATTATGCTAGGAAAAAAAATCTTCTGCATAAATCAGTAATTTTCTTTCTCCTTATTTGCCATGAGGCAATGGTACAGATTTTGGCTACTGAGAGAGAAGTGCCAGAACAATGTCTGCATCATTTCTTTCAGCACTACAGGTGCAAGGATCTGGCCACATCCTTTCATTTGGTTTTTTGAAGTCAACAATCTGACTGTGGTTGAATTGTTAAGAAAAATGGCATCTGAAAACAAGGTACACGTGATCAACCAACCTGAGTTCAAGGAACACCATAAATGTTTTGAGATTAGTAGTCAAAAAAGCATGCAGATTCTCCAGCACACTGGGTTACGATTGGAAAGAAGTATCAGTACCTACAGATTGACTCATGGAAGCGCGACTAAAGCAGCTCTGTGTGGCACTGTTTGAGAGGCACTGACCCAGAAAGGCACTAAAGCAAAGCTGTACATAACACTCCCAATGCAGGCAGCACTCAGCTCTGTACTCTGCTGCTGTAACGGAAACACTGCACAGTGCTCACAATTTCATAGTTTGCATGAACAGCTAAGGGAGCTTTTATGCTCACAATGAAATGAAAAATTTCTGCTTCCCCTCTTCATTTCTTTTATTTCTCAAGTTAAAAGCTCTCTGCTGCCATCCTTCTTTCTCTTCGCCTACCTTATTCTACCCTTTCACAGTGATTCTGAGTCAGTCAAGTGATTAAATTCCCTGTGTTTCCATGCAAACATCTGACTTTCCTGGCTTCACTGGAACATCAGCAAAGGACTCCCTCCCACTCCTCTCTCATCCCAAGACACTGAGGCATACACAACTTTGCCTAAGCATCATTTCAGAATAAGGCCACACTTGTGTTTTTAAGAGAGGCATCCAGCCAGCTGGAGGTTTCTTTATGGCTTCACTAAGTGCAAAGCCTTTTAGACTTGTAGACTGAGCCAAAACCTTGACCTACCATGCCCTTGTGGGGCCAACAACATTCTTCCACTATTAGAGAGAGAAAATACACGAACCTTCCGTTTGGAGAACGCTCCATGCACATGGTGCGACTCTGAGTGCGTCCTGCGCAGGGACAGGAGTTGGACTCAATGCTCCTGATGGGTTGGTCCCTTCCAGTTCAGCCTATTCTATGATTCTATGCTTCTAAGAATCTATGAAAAAAGTATGTGATGTGGCAAGTGAATACTACCACCGTGGAATACTGTCAAACAGTGTTTCAGCAGATAAAACACAGCAGGGTATGGTGTGCAGGACAAATTTTTTAAGAACTCTGAATCAATTCTACTCCTTTTTAAGGTAGGTAGGAAAGAATATTCCTAACAGCAGAAGATTTGGTTTGAGTTTTAGACCACATTCACATTCCAGCATGAGAATCTGATCAAATGTTTGTCACAACCATCAGAAGTGTTTCCACTGAATTCAACAAACACAGGGTGGGGTTTTAAATTCATGTTATGTCAGTATTTGTACATACATTTACAGATATAAACACCATGCTGTACATTATTATAGTATTTTTTGGCATAGAACTGTCTAAGCATTACACATGAATCACAGCAAAGGGTTGGTTTTTTTTAATAATATTAAAACCTTCTTTCTCCTTTGGGACCCAGCCATAACCCATTCTTATCTCTGTAATAACACAGATTTTCATCTCACTAATCTTCTCCCATCCTCAATACAAAAAGAGAATTTGCAAAGTGGATGACTAACCAAACCCCTTTCAGTTAAGCCTCACTCTGCTTAGGTGTTTTGACACTCCTAAGCTATATTTTTCTACTCATTTTTTTGAAAATGCATGTTCCTTTTGTTTCAACAGATTTACAACATACAAAGTCAGAGACAATGCCCCGAGTTACCTCATAAACCAGCAAAAACATCAGGAGAAACTGCCTTTTCCATCCTAACAGAGCAAACAGAAATTGCCCTTGTCCAGCTTTATTTAACAGACCATCTTGCTGGTGAACTGCATAACCCTTGCACTGTGTCGTGAACACATCCACGCTCCCAAGGACCCAGGCAGCTGCAGATTACAGGGCTTTTCATGGGAAACAGTTTTTTCTCATTCTTTCCCTTCAGCTTAACTACCAGTCTAACCTGAATTGTATAACACCAAACAAAAGTAAATAATTTCCCAAATACCAACACTCAAATCACTTTGTACTTTTAACCACCATTTTCTCCAGGCAAAGGCTCTGCCATCTCACCCTCATCCAGACTCAAGTATGACTCAACTGTCAAAAGAAAAAGAGACCTATTTAAATACAATAGCATTTAACTCTTCTGTCAACAGAACAATAACAGAACTCTCCCTAAAACAGACTAAATATAATTTTTCTAATCTACAAGACAGCAAAACTGAGGAAGAGAGCAGAAGCTCGGACACTTACCATGTCAGCAGCAGAATCACAATGTGAGTTCACAGGAACAGAGTTCACAGGCTCCAACCACTGCCTTTTTGCCTCTGGAGCACTAGTTTGAGCCCAGCAAGAGCACTCCACTCATTTTCTGCCTCACACGGAACATGGGCCAGATTGTGCACCCTCTAAGGCTCCCAGCACAGACAGTGCTGGGACTGCAGTGCTCCTGGGGTTGTACCTACCAGGTGTCATCCTATGTCACCACAAACATTAAATATCCAACACTCATTAGAGATCACCTTCAAGGGTTTACCAAAGGAAAAAGGCAGTCATTTGACAAAACCCCACAACTTCCCACTAAAAAACTGAAGTTCCTTCCTTTTGTTCCTAGCTCCTTCTTGCCCATTCCAGCTTACCCCTCAGTTTATCATGTTTTCCCTACCAAAGAATGTCCCACATTGCATCATAAAATTTAGGAAAACATTTTTTCAGCAGTAAGAAGACTGATACTTTCTTACTTACAAGAGCACAGATAGTTGTAACAAAATCAGATTTTAGAAGTTATCAGAGCCATCTCTTCCCCTTTTCAATGCCAGCTGGATGACAGTTTTCTATCCCTTTCACTGCCTTTCTTATCTCTGCTGGACTCAAGCTAATAAGCTTCTCATTAATGAAATGACTATGCCAAGGTACTGGCAGATGGTCCTGTGTTCGAAGCACATCTTCCCACTCCCTCCCTCCCAGAAGTCCTAATCTATACAGAGTGTAATCGCCACAAAAACATATGCTCCCTGACAAAAAGCTTCCCCTCCATTATCTCTGTACTACAGGGGATTGCCCCCGAAACCTGTGACACAAAGCAACTCCCTTCCTACTCAAGTCTCAGTTTCCTCTATGCCTGAAAACACATTCACGAGGTCCTGGCCAAAGTACCTGTACAAGGCTTAAAATCCATGCTAATCTCTCCATATATATATGTACTGTCCATGTGCTAGCCCATCATTAAGCAAAATGCACATACACAAATATATACATAATTTAAAAAAAGTATTATGTAATTGTATTTCGTATGTGCAACACTTTGTTACTGCTTTATTTGCAGGTCTCTGTAACAGTACATGAGCTTCTCTTGTAGATGAAAAGCCATATATTGTAATTTATTACATCAGTTACCAGTAAATCTCTTGAGCAACACTTCCATTAAAATGCTGAGTCAGTCACTTATCAAGTATCTCATATATCTTAAAATAATCTGTTTGTTTCATCTGCTGGCTCCCTCTTCCCCATCAATTTAATCAGATTATTGTAACTGATGAATTCATTAATACGGTCATTGCACCCTGAGAGAAGAGCAACTTCTACAGAGAAAGTTTCAGGAAGGAAGAGCAAGATCTCCCTTTTGCACACAGATAGTTGTGAGGAGAGGAATAAATGAACATGATCAGTTTCCCCTCTGTGAGAAGGGCTGCACAAAGATTATTTCTAGACACTCAGGGCCACTGTGGTTGGCTCTGTCGGAGCTCCACAGAGAAGGCTGGGGTTACAGTGGGCACAGAGAGGTCACTCCAACGTGAAGGGCTGCTTTAGCTCCTGAAATTGACTCTGAATCTTCCGAAAAATTATTTCTTTATAGAGGAAGGGAAAATTTCATTGTCAGTTCTTCTCAGCATTTAATCCAACAGTACTGAACAGCTTTTCCACACTGCAGATAGGGAAAAACACTACAAGAAAGTAGAAAAGCATTCCTTTAATCTTTGCCACCTCCTTTGCAACTTCAAGCTGTAAGTCTTCAAAGTAAGACCTTTTTTCATACCTTCTACACCTTAAGACACTGATTGTTGTGGGGAAGATCTTCAGGTTAGTAACTCCGAAACTATCTATCTTACAAAAGCTGAAAGAATCAAAAATGAACTGAAACAAAATTTTTGACTGAAAAAAAATACAAGAGGTCAAGTGCAGGCAATGGTAGACAAGAAAAGAGTACGAAACATTATTTAGCCAGCAGTAAAAATAAGATAATTATGCTTTTGGAGCTATTGTCATTCAAAAATAAAGAAGTCAAAACACTTAGATAGCACACTTTCTCAATCTGCCCAAACAGTAAATGAAAGGGAAAAAGAAACGAATTTAACACTTACCAGGAAAAACAGTAACTACAGAAACCACGCAACAGCACCGCTCAAGTTCCCAGGAGCTGTGACCACTTGAGGAGGATATAAATGACCTCCATCTGTCCTTACTAGTTGGCTGAAACTGTATTCACTCTGCCTTGAGCTGTAACTTTATATCCTTCTAAAAACATTACAAACCAGATGGAAAACATTCAAAAGATACAGTAAGACACCAAATTCCTAATGAAAAATCCTAGTGCCTACTTGTTGCTATCTCCTAGCACAACATCCAAGACGACACTGAGCATTTGAGGATCAAAAAGGCTCTTGGTGAGCATTTGTCAAGTGGAGAATTTGGGTAAGTATTTTTTTGGGAGGACAGCCAGCCTGGTAAACAGTGGCAAGCAAACAGGAAAGGCTACTTGTTTCAGGCAGAAATGCACAACAGGCTTCCAGAAACTAACAGAAACTAACCACACCATACATAATTAAAGCAATTTATTACAGCTATGTGGCTTTGTACATTTGGAAGTGCATTTTCCCACTTTTAGTCTCGGAGTTGTGTGCTTATTCATGAAAATTGAAAGGAAATACATAAACAGTTCTGAAAATTAAAGAAGAAAGTGTGAGAATGGAACTTTTGATATGGCATTATCTTGTAAATGTCTCCAGATTCCTCTCTGGTCACTGTGTGGGCAGCACATTCCCAGGACAGGGAGCTGGGTGGGCGGGAGAATGGGACTGTAAAGCTATTCATGAACTGAATTTCATCTTTTCCCGCTGAGGTTCATTAGGGCCCTACTGGAGCACTCTGGAGCAGGGAGGGGAGGGCTGGCTCCCTCAGGAAGCGCAGGCACACGAAGCCCGACACCCCACGCGCTGGAGGAAGCTATGCCAAGGGAGCCCTCTCTGCCCACACAGAGCCTTTTAATTGCTCTGCTCAGGCTGCTGGGCTGCTTTGCAATCTCTCATTTGGATGTACAATACGCAATCATTCAAGAGGAAAGTTAATCCATCACAATGAAGTTCTTACAAAACAGGCAGCCCTTTCCCCAGCCCCCACATAAGTGAACATAACAGTCGCATGCCTCAATCCCCTAGACTTTCCCTGACCCCGGCACAGCTTAGGGACATAGGGAACATCTCCCTGAGCCAGATGAACCAAAGAGGACAGTGGAGACCCTGCACTTGCTGTGCAGGCAAACAAGGCCTATGGGCACCCAGTGGTGGTGGAATCAGGTCTCTGCATATGCCATCATTCACCTTGCTGCTGCAAACACAGGAACCATCCTACACCACTCTGCTACATCCAGCACCAGGAAAAGCCTCAGCACAGAGCTTGGTAATTGTGACTACTTAGGACGCTGGAAGTAATAGAAACGCAGATCTCCCACTTACTGGGAAAGGACTCCGTCCAGTATTTTACTCTTGACCATCCTCTCTACCAGCAGACCCTCCTTTCCCCTATTCAGCACCGCCCTTTGTAGAACAGGGCAGCTCTATAACCAAGGCAATATGAGAAAGCAAAGCCTGTCTGGAGCTCTGAAGACAGAGATAGATTTTGAAGCTGTGGTATGGAAATAACAATTGCTGACAAGTGGATGATGAGCCGCCAGTATGTAACAGCTACTAGTATAGGTTTGCCTACAGACAGAATAGCACTGCAGAGCGCCCACAACGCAGGGCGTAAAGGAAAAAGGCAGGGGCAAACACAGCTGGAGAATATGGATAACTGGGTTATCTGTGCAGCCCATCGTTACTCCAGGTATCCCTCACAGCAGAGGGACATGGAAATCAGTAGAATGACAGAAGTCAACAGGCTGTGATCACAGTGCACTGCAAACCAGAGCACATCACACTAAAGAGAGAGGAAAAGATTTGTCATATGCAGAGGATTACATAGAGTCTAATAAAAACATTCTCTACCAGGAGACAAACAGAATCTAATTCATATAGAAACAACCTTCATATCATACAAATCATGGCACAAAATGCAGAAAACAAATTCAGAAAAAATGGCACGTAACACTGACGCAAAGCAAGCCTGTTCGATAAAATCATAACAGTGGTGAACAGAACATACATCTATTTGAACTATTCAAATAGGAAACAGTAGGAAATTATTTGAAAGAATTGAAGTAGCAAAGCTGTGCTCTAAAGATGCAGAGATAGTGGCACAGGGAGTTTTCGATTAATAAACCCAACTTCTGTAGCTTGCAAATGAGTTCAAATGAAGGATTTGAGTTTCTGTACTGCATTCATAGAGCATATAAACCAGCTAGCACCTGACCTGTGATGAGGACTTTATGCACTTTGGCAACACAAACTGTAATCCAAACAAGATTTTATATATATATATATATATATGTGTGTGTGTGTGTGTTCCTCTCAGAATAATTAAGTAGAAGAAACATGATGACATGTTATATTTAAACAAAGTACTAAGCAGTGAAAACTGTAACCACTCATTCTTCTTGTTAAACAGGGTCATAAATACATTACTAACTCAAAAATAAAAGAGGAAAAGCTAGACACCTTCATGAAGGCACACTATATGCTCAGTAAGTAATGACAATAAAAATGAAGTAAAAATACAAATTAAGTTATATTAAGATGCATAAAAAACTGAAAGTTGAGTTGTACAAGAACTAACATGCACTTTCCAGTGTGAAACACTGTTCAGTTCTCATCACTTGATCCTAAAACAACAGAAAAACATTGAAGTAATGGATTGAAATTGCTAATTAAGAAAAAAAAAAGCCACCTAAAGTCTGTTGGTTTTCTACCCTCTTTTTCCTTTAAATCCAACAAGAGGTTGAAGAAGCACATGAAGAAACCCAAAACAGCCAAGAGGAGAGGCAGCAAGTATAGGGAGAAATAACCCAGAATTTTTGCTGTGTGCCACGTGTTGTTGGCAGTGCTGTGGGTGGCTGGTGTCAGGCAGGAACAGCTTAAAAAAATAACCAACAAACGAGTAACGCACTCCAATACGACCAGCAAGAAAAGAAACATTCTAACCTTCTTTTCTCATGTTTTCACCTTTACCAGTATTTCAGCTTCACAGAGACACAGTGATCTTGCAGGCAGTTTGTTCCATCTCGAGGTTACTTTTCCCACCCAATGTCACTCTACTGGCACGATGCCTGGTGGTCTCAGGGTGTTTCAAGGGCTGGCTGCTCCAAGAGAGAAAGACTGGAGACCCCAGGCCACAGTCCCACCTATCTGAACATGGCAGGCAGAGCTGTGTGCTGGTGACAAAGTCCATGGCAATCCCAAGCAAGGAGAGTGACGGAACAGGTCCAAGGGCCAGCTGGAGGACCAGTTCATAGCAGAAGGCAACGGAGCCATGGACTGGACAAGATCATGGTTCACCCAGGAAACAAGGCTGGAGACAGAGGAGGAGACAGACACACCTACCACACTGCTCAGGCTGACGCCTGAGCTTGAGGCGAGCCCTGGACCCCTGGGGAAACAGTGCACACTTAGGGGTCCAGAACGAAGCTTTTTTCAGGACACTGGTGCCCTCAGGGCTGATGCTTAACTGGTCTCTGCAACCTCTGAGTGCAAAGAAGGGCTGAGCAACGCTGAAGAAAGAGACAGATGATGTGCCAAAGATCAAGAGTGGTTTACATCATGTATTTTACTGTCCCCATGGGAATATATACAAAATTACAGATCTGTGAAAGCATTTTTACCCATGGGAATATATACAAAACTACAGATATTTCAGAGCAGTTTTCCTACAAATTATGTAAACGTATTCCTGTCAAAGAGGGTGGAGAGGGTGAGAGCTGCTGGGACTTGGGAAATACTTTTTTTCTCACTTCAGTTGCACTGGAGTGCTCTCCTGCAATTGCTCGTTCAACCCATACTGGCCTCTTTGTACCTGCGCAGTCTCCACTCAACTATATATTAAAAGGTCTGAAGCAGCATTTTGCCTCCAGCAATCACCATCCCAAGTATTCTAAAGGCTGTTGGCAGTACAGGCAAAACAGCTGCACGCCCTTCTTCAAGGTTCTGCTAATGCCTCTCACACCCTCTTCAAACAAAGCTCAGGGAAGGGGAATCTCACCTGCAAGAGAAGGCACTCCTGGAAGTTAGAAGGATGGAGAAGAGTGAGGAGGTGTGACATAAGCAGGGAACAGCAAACCTAAACAGAAGATAAAAATCTTCTGGACTAATTCCCTCCACATAAGCAGCGCTGGGCTTGTCTACAGCGATACTCTTCTTTAAAACTTCCCCTGTTTCACTGCTGCCAGTGCCTGCAGGGGTTGACTCACGAAGTGCCGCTCTGTACCAGTTTCCCAGGCACAGCCATCTTTAGGCCTATACGCCACTTTGAATGGGAGATACCCACTGCTCTCTTTCCTCGGATTTTCTTGCTTTAAAACACTTGACAAGCACGACTAAAAAATCAAAATCATAAATACACACTTCTCTGTACACTGTAGGAAAAATCCAGGCCCAAGAGTATCATTTCACACATTCAGTTAGGCCATGAAGAAAAGTACTATGGATGCAGAAAAATAACAGCGTTCTGTGATTTGCTGGGGTTTGCCACATAAAAGTGCAAACATTACATTTATGATTAAAAATCATATACCTAAATTTTTTGTTCAAGTAGTTTAATAATGTAAAAGTACACAAAGTTGTTAGCAATGCTCAGCCAACAGTTACAACACACTGACCTCTACCTTAACTCAATATGGCTCCAACTTCAAAGCCTGCTTAAAACTATTTAAATACCAACACTATTAAGCATAGCAGGCATGCTGAACACTCAAATGGAGCCAGCATGCTGTATGGGAAACCCAGCCTGCAGTTCCTCCCCCTTATTTCCCAGGCTAAGCTTACCTGTTCTCCAGAGCAGGACTTCCCTGTCACATTGCTGACAGAGCACAGTGGTGTTTCCCTGCTCTCTCACTCTTGTACTGCTTTTTACTTCCCTGTCTCTTCCCCTGTGGTGGGGTGACCCTGGCTAGATGCCAGGTGCCCACCAAAGCTGCTGTCACTCTCCTCCTCAGCTGCACAGGGGAAAGGAAATACAATAAAAGGCTCATAGGTTGAGATAGCGACAGGGAAATCACTCACCAGTTACTGTCACAGGCAAAACATACTCGACTTGGGGAAAAAATTAATTTCATTTATTACCAATCAAATTAAAGTTGGATAATGAAAAATAAAACCAAATCTTAAAAACACCTTCCTCCCATCCCTCCCATTCTTTCCAGGTCTAACTTTATTCTTGATTTTCTCTACTTCCTGCCCCCAGCAGTGCATGTGGATGGGGAATGGGGGTGGCAGTCAGTGTATCACACATTGTCTCTGCTGCTCCCTCCTCCCTGACGTAGAAGACTCCTCATACTTTTCCCCTGCTCCAGTGTGGGGTTCCTCTCACAGGACAGTTCTCTACAAACTTCTCCAGTGTGAACCCTTCCAAGAGGCTGCAGTTCATGAAGAACTGCTCCAGCATGGACTCCTCTCCCCAGATCCACCGGTCCCGCCAGGAGCCTGCTCCAGCATGGGCTTCCCCCTGGCCCACAGCCTCCTTTGAATGCATCCACCTGCTTCAGCATGGGATCCTCCATGTGCTGCAGGTGGATAACTGTTCCACCATGGACCATCACGGTCGTGGGAGCACAGCCTGCCTCACCAGGGGTTGCAAGGGAATCTCTGCTCCAGTAGCTGGAGTGCCTCCTGTCCCTCCTGCTGCATGGATCCTGGAGTCTGCAGAGTTGTTTCTCTTGCATATCCTCACTCCTCTCACTGGCTGCAATTGCTGTTGTGCAGCAACTTCTCCACCTTCTTAATTGTGTTATCCCAGAGGTGCTACCACCATCTCTAATGGGCTCAGCCTTGGAGCCAGTTGGCTTTGGCTCTGTTGGACACAAGGGGACCTTCTGGCAGCTTCTCACAGAAGACTACCCTGTGCCTGCCCCTCCCCACCCCCCCCTGCCCCCCCACTACCAAAACGTTACCATGAAGCCCAAATACATTCCCTTTTAACTACTAAATGCAGTGGAGGTTAAGCACATGGCTTCTTTGCTTCAAGTCAGAGGTTTGCATCCTTGCCCCAGTGGCTCTTGCAATTCCCTTCCAATTGCTGATGGGAAGGAACCAAAGCCTGGACTGAAAGTCAAGGGTGGCTTTCCTGCTGTACACCTGGCAGGTGTCCAGGGACCTCCACACTGTGACTGACTGAGTGGGAGGGGAGGGGTGAGGCTGAGGGGGGTTCACCTATTTGTGACACTACAGAGGCAGTAACACTATACAGATTTTTTTTAAGTAAGGACCTTACAAGGAATCTGAAAGTATTACCTAAAGAATGACAAAACAACACAGGAATATGTGCAATCATTCACAAAATCAAACAGAGCTACTGTCAAAGGCCCTTTCTCATAAAATGATAGCCAAGTAGTGGGAAAGCCTGGTCTGCTAAAGCCCTTCAACACAGACTTTCTGGAACTTCCAGCATCCTTTCCACTGCATTTGTTACTGATCATACATCTTCACAGGCTCTGAAGTGAAAACACCAGACCAAGAAAATTACCTGCCACAGTTACAAGGAAATGCTATAGCTGAACCAATGTCACAAAGAGTTTAACTGCTTAACTATCAAACACTTAGCATACTTTAGCCAAAACTTTCAACACAGTTTCTCAATTATCACTTGAAAGCTGCCATTAGTAACATTTGGATCTCCACAGCATTCAGTAATATGTACTGCTGGTATCTGCCAGCAAAAGAAATGTTTGATAACCTGAAATTTTTCCAAGGGGTAAAATTGCAACGGCTCATTTCAGATGCAGCTCTGAGGCTGCACAATCAAGAGCATAATCCCAGGGCAACAATCTTCACAAAAATGGGTTTTGGGGTTTCTTTCATTTTTTAAAAATTCTTCTCCTTTCTGTCTTTTAAGTGTCCTCAGTGCAGTTACGACACCCAAACCAGTACTAGTCACTGTGTTCCATGTATCATTTTCCTCTTGGTCTTCATTGCTGTGTCTCCAACATTTTTAGTCTCTCCTGAGAATGAGAGCAGAGAGAGACACGCTGTTCACTGAGACCCTGTATTCTAGACTGCTGGACTCCAATGAAGAGTCTTTTAATCAAATTATTCCTAAGACATATGTTGAGAGGCAGATGCATTGAATTCTGGGCTCCAACAAAACCAAAACTTCCTCCAGCCTAGAAGACATGTACATTCCAAGGTAAGATTTTCAGAACTGACTTTTCATTAAAAGCCTTAAACCTTGTGCCTCTAAGTAATAATCTACTTTCAAAAATATTACCCTTGAACACAGTTTTCTCTAAGTTTGAAAGGGACAGGAGGAATCTGGATATAAAGACTGTGTGAACACATAAGGAAACACGTGTTCTGTGCTTACCAGTTAACCAGTGCTTGGCACAGGTACTGCATTTTTCCATCACGTTATCTTTCCTGCCTCCAAAATAATATATTTTAGTCCTATCGACAAAAGGACATACAGTAGATTGAAATTTAGACATCTTAAAGTTTATGCACCAGCAAAGGACCTCTGTCTTCTGTCACCCTCTCCAGTCCTTCCCAAAACGACCTCACTCTGAGTGAAGTCATTCTCTACTAGTTTGCAACAATCGTTTCAACATTTTGGATACCTGCCATGAAACCACAGAGCAATAGGAGATAGACACAGAGTAAAAGCTGGATGTAAGAGACTACTCTGGCACTAATACCCCAGATCAATTACCAATACAGATCTGCTGCATTAAAAGTCTCCCGTTTCTGAACCCTTCCTAAAAGCCCCCTTGAGCACACTGCGTGTAATGATGGGACAAATGAAAAACTGTATGAGGGAGAGGAAGAAGAGAAAAATCCTTAACATAAGGAGTTTACCTAAGAAAATATAAACATGTTCAAATGAAAAATCACAAATACCGTAAAATCTGCAGACTCAAGCTGCAATTCAGATATTGGTTTCTGGTAACCTTATTGTACAATCATTGAAAAGTCTTGGCTGCTTCTATCAGTCTTAACACACAAAAGCCTTCTACAGCAAAGCCTTCCATAGCATCACTGAAAATACTGGAGTACTAGTTCATCTTGTAGCTCTAAGTCATACCTTCTTTTGAAGCTTAGAAGACATGCCTTGATGAGGAAGGCTAAGGCAGGAGGGGACCCCAGGACTTACATAAGGGTTCAAGAGGTCTTTTCTATTGCTTCCCTGCACAGTACTGCTTAAGCACTTTCTCAGATCAGTTCAGAGTTGAAATCAGTTTTCCTCTCTCTCACACATGCTTCTATCCCCCACAACACACTCAAAATTATTCCTTTGGCAAGAAACTTTCAATGTGTCACCAGAGGGTTAATTTCCTTTTACCGTCTAATATCACACTTGAGTGCAGAGTGCTCAGCTCCACTAAAAGCTTAAAGGCCATGAATAATGTAAGAGAACTCCACTGCAAGGGCCATTAATGCCTCAGAAAGCTTCACTGGATCTCTTACCAGTTCTCACTTGTCATATCCTTCATTTCCTTTAAACGTTACAGTACCAGCCTAAACTGCACTGGAAGCTCCCACACGCAGCACCTCCGCACCAGCAACGAGGGGGCCAAAGAGGGGGTCCTGCAGCCTCCTGGCCATGCAAACCACTCAGCCTGTTGTTAATTGCTCCTCAGCTTCTTTAACTTTTGCCTTCAGTCCTGAAATATTAAACCCTCGTTGAAGTAAAACCACTTCATCTGCCTTTGAGTTATATGAAAACATAACAGATGCAAGAAATTGTCTTAATATTTGGAAAAAGAACTCTTTGCTTTCAAGAACAACAGAAATCTAAGTGAAGTATTCACTTTGTAACATAACATGGACATCAACCTTACAAGATAGCCAACATAACATTAAGATTGGGAAAATTTGGCACTAAAATGAGTTGTAGTTGCAAGAAAATCTAGCCAGGTACATGCACAGAGGGAAATGGTGAGTCAAAGTTATCTGATGAGCCACAAACTTGATACATCACACATCTATGAAATTACATATAATTCTTAATTGAATCATTCCAAATCAAATCAGGAAAACACAACCAGAATTACAGGAAATACTGGGAATCTTGGGCAAATTGCCTTCACTGTCTGCTCTCAGTTAGGCTGTTTGTAAAATACAATTGATAAACACCACCATTAAGTAAATGCTAAACATGATGAGTCCAATCCTTAAACAGAAAAAACAATGCAGATACTTGTTTGTTATCATGTGTCAGGTATCTGCTTTGCACCACACTGCAACTATAACCCAATTTCCAAATGCTGAAGAGCCTGGAAAATGGGAGGTGGAAAAGCACATTACAGGCAAACAATTTGAACATATTAAAATCCTTAGATTTGCATGTGCACCATTATGATTTGTATTAGCTTTTCCTCCATACATAAATTGAAGTAACAAAATACATAAAAACAGACTGTGAAGACATAAGGATGAAATGTCTTAACTTGTAGCTTCAAAGCTAACACTGGACTTCAGTGTTATGTTAGTTTGGCAAAGCCCGTATGACAAGAATTTCAAGTGATGCTGCAAGTAGGCACCAAAGAATAATTGAAGGTAAAGATGAGAAGCCACAAGTATTTTCTGTGATGGTAATATTAAAAGAAAATGAAACAAAAGAGGATTGAAGAGCACTAAAGATTCTAAGATTGCATGAAAAGGATTACTTTAAAAGTAGTTTGAAGCAGTGGTTTGAAATATTTGAAATATAGAGAGGCATCTTTTTCAACCTTCAGAGGGGTTAACTCAAACCTTCTCCTACAGCTGTGGAAACCAAGGTTTGTGTTAGAAACCACTCGACAACTACTTTGCACTAAACACTAAAAAATGTAATAGAAGACATCTGCTGAAATCATAAAATTTCCTCTAGCTCTTTAAACTTCTAAAAAATTGCTGTGGTCATTGACCTAATACATTTTCCCAATATCACACATGATGGCGTGAAATGCTTTGAAATGAAGATGCCGTGCAAGTGCAAACATTCCTGCAATGCACTCAACTTAATCTGAACGTGCCACAGGATCTCAGGTTAGAGTGAGCTCCTTCACTGAGCCATTTGCTAGGAAACCAATTTGGCCAAATCAGTGTGAGTGATAATGAGTGCTATTTAATCAAGACAGTATTAACATGAATTTTAATTCATGTCAAGTAGCTTAATGGCAAATTACTGAATGTTAAACAGACATGGAATTTTTTACTCTGGTCTTTAAATAAACAAGCTCTTGAGTAAACTAAAATATATACTTTCTTTAATGTGCAGTCAAAAAGAGCTAGATACAACCAGAAAGAGTTTAAGTGAAGCAATGCAAGACTTGAAATCTTATTTTCAGTTTTTAAAAGGTTCAGTACTGGAATGCTCTTCATCTTTGAACTAAATATAAGATTTTTTTTAACAAGAAAAGTACATCCAGATGTGCTTATACTGAGAAATTAATAAAAGCTATTACTATTAATTTCTGGCTTTTGTATGCATTTGACATTTCTGATTTGGATGCTTAATCCAGAACAGCTTTTAACATTTTAGATGTATAAGCATTATATGGTTAAATGCATTTCTGGCCTTAGAACTGTAAAGATAGCTGTAAACAATGTGCTTTTCCAAGAGACCCCAAGTTCATGTGGTTTCATACATTAGCTGTTCATTTTGCCAATCAACACATCCACTTACTGTTTGTCAGAGAAAAATATAAAACTTCTGGCATCCTAACTCAAAAATGCCAGGAACTAAAATACTGATGGTAAAGAGCCACCAACCACACTGACATCAAGCAGAAATCTTTACTGCAAAAGCGTAACATAGTGACAGATACTGCTTTAGACATTCACTCTTAAAGGTATGGAGATTTCCAAATTCAGTATTATTAATATAATTGACTTGTCTGAATTCTAAATTAAATGGAATTTTAAAATTATTCCACGACATACTGGGTTAGTGAATCTGTTAAAAGCAGAATAGCACCTACAACAACGCTGCCTTGAACAGGGAATTCCTAAGAAAGGGAAGAGGAGTAGAGGAGACAAATTAAAAAAATCACAGGGAACAGCTCAGTATCACAAATTATATGCTCTGCAGGAAAGGATGACAGCTTAGTTCTCACGACCTGGATACTGGGAAAAAAGCAAAATAAACAGTTGAAAAAATAAAACAATTGTATTATGGCCTGCATTATATATATCCACATGAAAGGAGAATGCTTTCTTAACTTCAGACAAAAAAGGCAACCCCAGTAAGAGATCAGTATCAAGCCACATGCTTCTGTTCTCACCCTTTAAATGATAACAAAAAGGGGTTGATGTATGGAAATATTTCAAAAATTGAAAGCTTCTTAGTCCTCCACGTTGTAGCAAGATGTTGAGACAGGCATGTGCACTTCAGTTTGAAGGGAGGTGTCTCAACACCCACAGGAAGTACCACGGCCAAGAGATGGCTTAACATTTACATCCCATTTCAGTGGTGCAATTAAACATTAACTCATCCCTTCCCCACAACGCCAGGACAAATGCTGTGACAGAAGAACAGCTTGTTTAACGTGGCATGCACACATGAAGTGCCTGTGAGCAGGTGGACAGAAGAATGCACACCTGGTTTCACACTGCACTGATCACAGGCACGAGGTGGATGTGGGCCCTAAATGGCACAGGCAAAGGGCTGTGGTGACTGTCACCAATGACCCAGCCCCAGCCCTTTCACCTGCAGAGCTCAGAGAGCCGTGACTTCCAAAAGAATCAGACTATTAACACTACAGCCCACAATTAAGTGAGACTTGTTACTTCTACTGTCACTTCATAATCACAATGTCTCTGTCAAGAGTCACACTCTCCCCATCCTACTCTTCACCTGTGTAAACTGAAATCTCAATAGGGGACAAGAGGGCCAATCTTTTCTACACATCTAATTCTCAAGGCAACAATCATCTTGAGAGAGAAAAAAAAGTGTGCTGTTGCTATGGGAACAGAGCACAGAAATGCTCCTAATAGATCAAGTAC
The DNA here is from genome assembly GCA_013396695.1 of Sakesphorus luctuosus. NCBI lineage: Eukaryota > Metazoa > Chordata > Aves > Passeriformes > Thamnophilidae > Sakesphorus > Sakesphorus luctuosus. The sequence continues at coordinate 1,752,072 of VWZD01006510.1, forward strand.
CTCTTGGAGGATCAGGCACACTGCCAAACAGTTACCGGCACCTTCCCCAGTATGTAGGCACAGTTAGGTCAGGGAACACCGTCAGAATCTCCACCATCACCCAGATTTCAGGAGAGCTGGGACAGCCTTTGAAAAGTGAGGTCCTTGCTACACTTGGTGAGGAAAGGTACCTTGTTTGTGAAAACAGCTGCCATCACCTGAAGACCCTGAACTAAGAAGTAAATAAATTCACAGCCTGCTTAAATCCTTTAGAGATGTATTAACCCAAAATCCAGGACATGGTGTTTAACAGAGAACTGCAGGAATGCCTAGGCCTGCCCTAAAGGTTTACAGGTTGAATTCAAAAGCAGTGCTGATGAATGGTAGAGAAGAAAATCAACCTACATCTCAGTAGAATTCTTCTGTTCCTCAACCCCTAAGAAATGAAAGGGAATAAATAGCATGGGATAACGTCATTGAAGACTCCATGATAATTAACACACAAAAATATCTGAATTAAGACCATGGGGGTGAGCTCAACATAAGACTGTCTCTTTTTTTCAGTGACTTCAGTTTAAAATAATTTTTGTGCATAAATCTATCGTTTTATTCCTCTCTCCATTCCCTTAGAGGTCCCTTAACTGAGTGAGCTGTTCATACTCTGAACCACTACATGAACAGTATGACATTGAAAGAGTCTAATGCAAATCAGTCAGAGAAGACTGTAGTTAAAAACAGCCTTAATGAGAACACCATACACCGAAAAGCCAGCTCCAGGTTTCCAATGACAAAGGAATTGCCAAGTGTCAGCATCCAAACTCCTTGTACTATCAAAGATCAAGTGAAACCAGCAACCAGAAACAATTTGATACTCTAAACCACTGATATTGCTAGGGCATTTTAAACATCACACGCAGACGGCAAGGGATTGGATTGCAACATGTTAGAAAGTTGTTTAGTTTATGAACACTACAATGCTACCAGGCATTATTCTCCCAGCTCTGAATCTTCTAACCCTTCCTTCTCATCCCTGCAAAACATCTCATATTAAAAGAAACTAGGCATTGGCAAGCCAGAAGCATAATTTATTTCACAAGGGTGTTGTGAAGCTTAATTCATGTTTATAAAGCCTTTTGTATTGTGCCTTTCATCTGCTGTGGGAACCTCACAGTATTATCAATAAGGTCTTTCCTACAGCAGAAGAGCTTTGCTAAAATAGCTATACTAGCAAATCTGCCCAGTCGAGATGTGGTTTACATAGGCAAAAAAATTATTTTGCCAGAGCAGCTAATACCAGTTCCCCGAAGAAAACATGCTATACTGGTAGAAGCACATTTCTGGTGGTATCAAACTGAATCCAGCACAGAATATTGTACATCAACTAAGGGCGATTTCTGCACAATCTTAAAAAAACAGTTATGCTGGAAAAATCTTGAGGGGTAGCTCTGACCAACATATTTTAGAGACTGCAAATGAAGGGTGTATAATTACTACCTTCACAATATCAAGCTTTCCTATTCATTTATTCACGTGAACAAGATTGAAGCACAGTCCTCTATTATAAAGAGTTCCCATTAACAGCAAATACATTTGACTTTATTATTTTATACAACACAATTGAGGTTTTTTGTTTGTTTGTTTTTCCTTTAAGAAGCAAGAACTCAAAGGAATAAAGATAAAGCCTTGGTCAGATATATTCTGCCAAACAGAAAAGAACAGAGTATTAACAGCACTAGAAAGAATGCCTAGAAACTACGTACACAACTGCAAAGAACAAAAGACCGTGGTACAAGAAACTAGTTCATGCAACAGTCCTTTTAAACTATGCTATTATTTTCTATTCAAGACTCAAGTTTTCTCACTCAAGTTGAAAACACCATCAAATATCCAACTGTTATTTGTCTCCTAACAAAGGTGGATACGTGTCATCATTCCAGGTTCCCAAACAACCACCTGTCATTTTTCTAGTCATGTTTAGCCTTATTCTGAGTGCCCAGGGTGGCAGCCTGCAGCCACCAGCAGCAGCACATTTGCATTTTGCCTTTCAGCACTGCCAGAACTTGGAAGAAGCCTATAGCAAACCTTCTCACCTAAGGGCTTGCTTACACAGGGAAAGGAAACCCATCTGTTTCACATCACTGGAAGGCTTTTTTTGGAGACATTTGTATTTATTTTAGAAGAGTGTTGCTCCATCTCAATGTGCAGTAGAACACAATTTTCCAACACTCACCAGCACCAAAGTGATGCATTATAACGTAAGACTTCAGCAGAGTCATGTCTCAAAACTGCCATCAGTTACAAACTGGTTAAATATTATTCCACAAACTGATTCAGATCAGACATGCCTGAATCTGGAATGAAACCCAAAGACAGAAATTGCCATAGTTAACAATATGGAAATTAATTTTCTATATGAAATATAGTTTCATTACCAAAATTCAAGCAGGTGTATTAAGTTGCTTTCCACTAAAAAGTAAAGCTAAAACTACTTGAAAGCAAAAGTAATCATCTCAATCTTCTGTACTGTTGAGACAAATTAGAAAAAGACTCGCTACCATAAGTTAATCGATAACCTGTGTGTTACCGACATAGCACGGTACAATACCCAGCCCAAGAGAGCACTAAAAAAAAAAAGCTGGATCATGTTTCCTTTTTCCACATCACACATCTTGCATGTAAGCAGTTGTTCCTAAGTAATGTGAGTGTGATATCAACACTTCATACAAGATGAAAATTATGTCACAGACTTGTTTCAAAAGCTGTACTTTCCCCACCAGCTCTGTGGCATAGGCCAGACAGCCCTCAGTTTGCTCTGCCTACAGCACAGCAACCACAGAGCCCCACATGCTCCACAGCATCTTCTGCTGCTATCACTAGAAGGCTTGTGTGAGGATTGAGGAGAGAATTGGCCATGAGGCAGTAACTACACTTCCATTCTTGCCTTTGGGATACTCAGCAGGAAAATTTAAGGTTAACCACCTTTGAAGGCAAGGGTATCTTGCCCCTCTGTTCCTCCCCATTCCACTCACGTCTCTGTTTTAGCTCCTTCCCATCCATTATTAACTGTCAGCTCTCTTGAGCCTCTGGTCATGGTGACTGTTCCTTTGTGTGTTCCCCTGAAGAGATCTCACAGGGAATCTGCAGGTTTCAGTGTGTAATCTTTCTGTATGCCCTGGGTCCTGACTATACAGAGCTGCTCCCTTGCTAAGTGTATCCTGTTAGTGAAGTTTAGCTAAAGCATTTAGAAAGAAAGTCTAGGAGTAAATACCTGGAGGTTGAAGCCAGGCTTTGTAGTGTGAGGCCATCTACTCTGAAACATGGTGCCATCACTGACAAAGATATTCCACATTTATAATTCTCAAGCTGAAGTACATTTCAAGGCCAACTTTGTTTCTTGTAAGCAAAAATGGAAGAAAATAAATACACTCAGGCTGAGGCGTTTTTCCTCCTAGTTTTCTAGAATTTATAACTGCTGCAAAGCTTCTGCAGAGGTAGAAATGAAATTTAAAGAGTAGAAACAACAGTTACTCAGCATGATCAGCTGTTCTTTTCTACACTCAAGCATGAAGCCACAACTACAACAGAAATACAGTTCAATGGTGAAGAGCTCATTCCTACTGAGACAGCTGAAGTACCCTGAACAGTGTGGGAAGACTCAGGCTATGGGTTTTCAGCAAGCTCACATAAACAAGTTGAAGCTGTTGCTTTTGACCTTCAGTGCCCTTCATGATTTGTGTCCTGAACCACTAAGAACAGGAAAAAGTCTAGGACAGGTTAAAGATTCAGCCAGTAAAAAGCATTTACATCTCCATCATGAACTTCCTAGTTCTAACAGAATGGAGGTTCACCGACTTTCAGAACATGCTGGGTGTTGTGTACTTAAGCTTTATGGGCATGATGAGAGGAAAGATAAATACAGAGAAAAAAAGAAGATTTAACTTTTTGATATGTAGGTTTTGTAGCTCTCAAACCACCTAAACATAGAAGAAATTTAAAAGTAGATCTAACTGCACCTAAAGATACCTATTGTAAAGAAATATCACAATACAGAAAACAATAGGCAGAATTGAAGACATACTGATTTTCACAAAAAGCTGAAGTACAATCAAAAGCCAAGAGTTCTTGCATGTTAAGTATAATTTAAAAAGTCAACCACAAATGCATGACATTTTTTGCAGTAAAAAAAGCAAAGACAAAAAGCAGAACTCTGGGTAATCAATCAGCCTGCCTAGGAATCCATTTGTGCACACTATTTCTTTGAATGTAAAACACAGGCTTCAAATGCAGCTGCACCTATTTCATAATCCACATCTTCATCACCTGACTATAAAGGCAGCATAACGGTCTCTACTCATGCACAGGTAATCTGTGATAAACTATCAGCCCCAACTGAGGAAAACACTTTCAGACACAAAATTTAGAACATTACTTGCCTTTTGGCGTCTGAGAAACAGCACAAAAATTCCAATTCATCCCCATTTTAGCATGTGTCTATTTTAACATATAACAAACTTTGGATGCCATTTTCTCACTTCTTTCACACAGGAAAAGAATAGTCACTTTTCTGCTGAAAATGAGTCTGAAGAACATGACGGTAAGACTGAACATGCAAGACACTAAAATGTAGGTGCTTCCTCCACTAAAATGTTAACTTTTCACTCTGCTTTTCCACAAACATTTTATTTATAAACAATTATTTCATGAGATGTTTCTCTTGAAATAGCTGTAAACCAAAGAGCTAAAGATCAAAATGGCATGATGTGTGTTCCACTTCTCCCTGTTTTCCAGAGTATGTTTCAGAGCCAGTGTCTTGTACAGAGGAGCACTTCCAAGCCAGCAGCCAACCCCAAAATACCAAAACCTGTAACATGATCTAATAATAGCTGACCCTAACCCAATTTTAGAGTCCTAAGATTTGAAAATGTGAATTATAAAAAAAAAACACAACAAAAACCAAACACAAACAACCTCCCCCCAACCAAACCCAATATTGGATGAGTTTCATATAATCATCCCAATGGTTCTATTGTCTCTTTCGTCACGCTGAAGTTTGCTTTGTTGTTGTTTTCATCTTTCCTTTTAAAAAAGCCTCCTGCAGCTCTAAGCTAAAAATCTTCCTGGAGCTTCTATGTGACAGCTGCAGTATCTTAGCCATCTGTTTAATTTATATTTGCTAATGCAGCTCCTGCTGTTTTCAACTGACAGCTTTTTTCTCTCTTATTACCCCCACACGGGAAATCATTGCACTTGCTAAAGTTTCTCTGTAGTCTCAGATGTCAAATCAAGGCTGGTGACAAAAGGTGATGAATGAGACTCCCATACACCTCCCTTTTGTGTTTTTCTTTTATTTTTTTTTTAAATTATGAAAATTTTAAGTAGTTTTTATGTTATATCTTTAAAGAATAATTATGAGGAAAAAGCAAGGAGTACAGAAAAAAAAGAGGGATAAAGCCAGGGGAAATTACACTCCCTGCCTCTCAGCGTAGCAATTTTGTAGGAAGGTTGAAGCTGGAGGATCTCCAAAATACTCCCCAAAGCAGATTATCCATTCCATATCTATTCACTAAAGCCATGATTCAACCTCTTCAGTCATCTGTGCCCACCTACCTAGCTCAGGGCTTGGCTGACTACTTGTAACCAACGCACCTCCTGACTTCTCTGGAGCAGTCAAAAGTCAGTGGAAAGTGCACCATGGCCCAACACTGTCAGCAGGTACTGCCACCCTGTAAAACCTCCTGCAGGAAGATGCAGGGCCCACACTCTCTGTGCTATTCAGAGACACCAGATAAAAGCACCAACTGGTTCCTGAAACAGCCTTATACAGCAAGCACAGATGTTATTCTCCCTGAAAGTCCCCTAGGGCATCGTAGCAAGAAGATTAAAGAGTCTGCCCCTGCTGAAAAGTGACGTCATGTTTAACATAAAGCTTTGAAATTTAACACGGATACCCTTGTCCTGCTTAAAACTTCATCAGCTGAATCAGAGCGAGCTCTGCAATACCTGTCTGAGGTAACAACACTGCTGTGCTACAAGGACCACATTGCAGTGGCTACGCCCGGCCCAGAAACAGGCAGTCACACTGGACACAGAGAAACCAAACCCAGAAAGTGTGACCACTTCCTTCCTAAATTCACCCTTTCAAAACAGCTGGAGAGGCACACAGAAACCTGAAGTGGGCCATTGCCAAAGGGCTGGAAGGTGTGTGCTTTCTGGTGCCAGGGGGAGCCCAGCAGAGCAGCTGGCAAGGAGCCAGCAGGGGCGCATGTTTGAGGGACTACTTGGGAGACAACAAGTCATAATGTCTTATTACCACTGTTCCCAAAAGGTGATGATGAGAAAACAAATCCATTGTTGTGACACTCTAGAGTTTGTTCCAGCTCCTAACATCAAAGTTACTCATAGGACAGAACTTGTAGCAGCCCCGTGTCTTGTGCACAATCACCCCACTGAGCTCTGGAGGATAAAATCATCTGAAGCAAAATGAACGTTTCTGTTTCTGAAAGTACAGCAAGTTAGTACAGGTAACTACAGGTGCACTCTGAAGAAGGTTACTGCTTCACCTTCATATCCACACTATTGTGTGGATATGAAGCACTTAATTGTGCTATAAAGAAAAACCAAAACCAAGCAAGCAAAAAATCTTTGAAGAGCATATTGGACAAAACAGAAAAGCAAAAAAGAATAACCCAGAATAACCTCAGACCTAATATACTAATAAGTATACTGTATATGAGGACATTACATCCTTTCCTACCCAGGACGTTTTTACCCAAGAGCCAGATAAGTCAACTCTTAATTTTCAATCTGTATCTCAGTCTTTTCATGTGTAAATGTATGTAAATGCTGATGTACTTCACTATAGTACTATTATGCAGCACTACAGGCTAGATAACCAGCACAGATTCTAAAGCTTTTATAACTCAGTGACAGTGCCAACAGGAAAAAAAATCATTTCAAAGAGTATATAGGTCTGAAAACCTGAAGAGCCACTACTCAGCTTGATTACTTCTGCTTTATGGCATTTCAAAAGTAACACAGTCAAGAAAGAATAAAGATTATATTGTAATAACGAAGATAAAGATTAATGTCCCAGGTCACCAAAGATTTGTTTCTTACGAGTTTCATCACCATACTGGACCAAAGACTGACAAAATACGAGTTATCTCCCAGTTTCTTTGTCTACCAGGCTACCCAGGGCAAAACTATCCCCTGTATCAATTCTTCCTTATGTCAGGAAGCACATGCAGTCTCAGAAAGAGCTATGCTGTACTGCCTGAGTGAAAACACCATGAACCTGGGCAAGACAGAAGTAGTCTTGTATAAATATGTGTACCTGACAGTGTAAGGTAGTAATTTTTGCCACAAAAACTCTCCAGTGTCTGATTTGCTTCAGTACCTGAACTACTGCAGTTTTCAGCTCAGAAAATTGAACAAAAGTAGTGCTAATTTTAGTGATTCCTTCAGCCAGGAATAGGAATAACTGAAATCACCAGAAATCACCCAAAATTGCAAACAAAATAAAAAATATGGAAGAACATTTAGTTAGGCACACTGGTCTTCTCTTTTTCAGCCACAGTGTTTTGTCTTCCTCCTTCTCCCTGGGTTAATAAGAATTACTGAGAGTCACTTCAGCCTGCGCCTGGTCACAGGCTCCTGAAGGAAGGCAGAGGCTCAGCCATATGGCACTGCTCAGTCTGGTACCCCTTACTGCACCTGTTAAGCAGAAAGGCTAAAGCAAGGACTACGAGGACCTCAGTGTTCCAGCTGAAAGGATAAAACCAGTGCACATGCACACCACACAGGCCTACAGGCTTTCCTGAGAGTGGAAAATAAAAATGCACCTTTGCCATTCATGCTACAGAAATAAAAGATATCTCAAACTGAGTACGTTTGTTTAAGGAAAAAAAGCCATTATTCAAGGGTAGATGGATTTAGCAGCAGAGTCAGTCACAGGATTATCTGCCCTCCTAATCTTTCCCATAAATGTTCTTAGCGTTGAGCATCCCAGGAGAAAACATCTGAACCAAACACTTTATTCTTACCTTGGTCAGACACCACTTGATACAGCCTTAACCCAGCACTAACAAAGTCAGCTTTCCACTGTCCAGGACAGAGGGGAATAGGAATAGACAAATATCAGGAAAAGCAAAGCATACAAACTCTGCTGCACAGAGGCCAAAGCCCAGTGGCTTTGCAGCTTTTCAGGTTCTGGTAAGACTCAGCTGGGGTACAAAGGAAGCCCCACAAGAAATCCCATCTGACAAATCTCTCAAAGCAGAAAGGATCACAGTACATACATGATACTTTTTCACCAGTTATTGCTCCTAGAACTGCTGCCATCATCAGCTCCAAAGCTCTAAGTCTTGCAGAGCCAGAGCTTTAGTCCATATCTGCAAGCTGGAGACCACAGGTGGCTCCTGAATGCTCCTCCAGCACCTTCAAAGCCAGCTTCCCAGCATCCCATGTTTCAGAACACAAGACAGACATCAGCAGTAGCTCTGAACAAAGTCAGCAAGGGCTCAGCAGTTTAACCAGCTCAGGATGTGAGCCACACCAAAACCTACCTACTGCTTCCAGGTCCAAGCCTGGATTTCAGTGTGGATAACTTGTTACCTAAATAGCACACCCATGGAACAGACAACATCAGCTGCAAAAATTAAACAGAACGAAAGCCAGTTTCTGTGCCTACACAGTAATTCCGAAGTCAAAAATTAACCTATCAAGCTAACAAAGGTTATTTGCAACATTTGCCACACAGTATTTGAAATGCTGTCCTCTAAAGTTTTGCCCCTGTGTATATTCCTCTTCACTTGCCAGCATTCTCATTGTTCAAGGAGTGTAAGAATTATACTCTCAAGGAAATCAGACTTCGCTCTCTAAGCCATCCAATATATGCAAATGATAAACTAACTTACGTGTGACTGTCCATACATAGCCAGCATATCAAAACCAAACTGCTACAGACATCATTAATACTCACCCTTCTGCACTGTAACTCTGAGCTCCAACAATGAGGTTAGAAACTTCCCCAAAACAGCTAATGATAGTTTACCTTAAGCATAGTGACAACAGCCTTCAACAAACCCCAAAGGCTTTAAAAGTTCTGCCTTCCAGAAACACAAGTTTTGTTGTTCAGCCGCACTTCAGGTGTCTAGATTTTGAACAAAAAGGCAAATACAGCTGCTCACAGCTGATAAGGCCTCATGGTTCTGCCATTTATTTCTATCAATGATCCAGAGCAACAAATCCACACACTTTAAACAACTGAAGTAACTATTAGAGAAAATACAGAAATGGGAAGATGAGACTAGACACAGCCTCCTCTACTGTATAAATCCCTTCACCATAAATCAAGAAAAAAATACATCTAGGTCAAGATACTAAAAGATCCATACTGTCTGTGAAGATCAACTGCCAATGCAGAGTGTCAAAAACAATTTCTAAGTTAGTGCACGATGGCAGCTCCTGATGGCAACTTGTTGGTTCTCATCTGAACATGGGGCAAGCACTTCTGCCAATCCAGTTAATATTTTCTGACTTTGAATACGTTCTAGGAGTCAAACCCCTGAACAAGACTGAAATACAGCACTCCCAAGAGCTCTGTCCAGTGTGCCCTCCTGGTTCTCCTACAGTGTTTCCACCATGAAAAAATGTTAACTTTTACTTAAAACAGCAGCAAATAATAGTTTCAAGTATCTCTTCCTCCGGTTCTCTCCTATCCTTTTGCTCTACTGATAGATAAAAATTCAGCGTCACAGCTGGGGAAGAGCACTACAGAGCCAACAAAAGATAACCAGACTGGATGGAGGGGCAGGTGTTGGAGTAGAGCAGCCATCTCTGGAACAAGACTAAAGGAGAGGATTTCACAGGAACAAGTCTGAAAGAGCCAGCAGCTGGCCTTGAGGCATACACTACACAAACCCATGCAAATGTAAGGGGCATCTCTCATACTGCACCCAAATCTGACTCCATCCTACACCAGTTTGTTATTCCCAGTCTTCACAGTAAACTGACATCAACACTTACTCAGAAACCCAACATGACAGAAGACAGTATTTACATTAAAGACATTAATGCCACTTCTCATCATGCCTCCTGTGCTATATTGTGCTTTGCAGTTTTTAATTTTGATTTTGTGTTCCAAATCTGGCTTATGGCAAGACAACAGGAACTTCAGTTGTTATGCATAATGTAAAGTAAACAAAATAAATAAAACCTCTCAGCTCTGAGAAGCCAATGCTCTGCATCTTTAGATAACGCAAGCATCAATACCATATGAACGATGCTTAGGCATAAAAAATCAGGCAGAAAATCAGTCTCAAGACACTCACTGACCAAGGCAGTTTTAAGTATGAAGTATGCCAGATGCAACAGAGCAACTCGGACACGGATTACAGGCAAAAGCAAATGCACTGGCACCTGAAACTCTCACATTTTTTCCCAGTCAAACCTTCAAAACTATTTAGCAATTATTTAAATCTCCCCTTCCTTGATGAGCAGCAATTCTGCACATTGGAATCTTTTAACTAGCAGACACCTAGTTTATGAAGCAGCCACTCTGCCAGGTGAGGAAAATGATCCCTTATTGTGCTGACCTAGCACAGAAACACATTTCATCTCAGCTGGCAATTGTTCTTATAAAACCAGCGCTCTCAAAAAACCAGAAAATAGTTTAGATACCTCATGATACAGATTTTAATGTTCTGCCCATGGATCTGGCCATCAAAATTCCCACTGCCTCTCATTCCTCACGCACTTACCTTGTTGATTTAATTACATGCCTATAATTCAGTTTACATTTTACAGGAGGCAAAAGGTAGAGAGATTCCAGTAAATGACACTTGAGATAGGAGAATGAGTTACTGGAGAGCATGATGCTCATTCTTTGCATATGCAGCAGCCTATAATAAAGGGCTTAAAAATTCTCTTGATCAGAACAGGTAGGAAACCTTGGTAAATGCTAAATGAAAATTAATTTTCCAGACTTTAAGCTTATAAAGGTAACTTACAAAGTACAAAGCAGCAAAGGCCCATCTTTGTGAATCCACGGACAGACAGCTTCAGTCTGCACTAAACAAAGCTGCGCCCGTCCTCAGTGACTGGGACACCAGGCAGTAGGGACAGGAGTGGAGCTGAAGCAACCAAGGTCAGCTCCACACGGCACTGCCGGGGAAAGCTCTGAATGGAAATCCATGCACTGATCACTAAGGAAAAGGTGATATAAAATATCCATCACGCAGAAGGAGGTTTAGAGATGGACTGTTCCCCAGCTACCCAAATCCAAATAGCAGCCAGGAGGCTTTAGGGCAAGATAAAAAAAATGACAAGCTCTGGCTACTGTTCAGATAAGAAAGGAGGAGGAGAAAAAGGAGTCAGACAACTCTGAATCTAATGAGTGGGACACGAATAGTTTTTCCAAGAATAACGTCACCAAAGACCAGATGGAGAGACCAGAAGTAGAGAAGCTACAAGATATGTCCTAATAAAAACAGTACATTTGTTAAATCAGTCAAATTCTCCTCAGGGAAAACACAAAAAATCAAAACACCAATCAAGTAAAGGTCAATGTCAATGAGGGGAAGAAGAAGCATTTCAGAGGGCAAATTGAATTTATATATATATCCATGTTAAAAACTGGAAGAAGGTCTTTTTGCAGAAGTTGAAACCTGTCTGCGATACTCAGAAAAATTTTTGACAACCTCAAAAATTACTATTGTAACAATCCTCACAGAGTGGGAGACAAAAGATTTGTGATTTTATCTCATGCAAGCTCATGAGCAGGTAGGAGCAATTTTTTTTCATAGAGAAGGTAATATCTAAATCCAAAAACTTCAGCAGGTTAAGGGAATAAATGGAAATACACATGCAAGCCTTGATGCTGATGCTGTTGCTGCTCACTGAAAATAACCACGTTAAAACAGACACTCACTCTCTCCCCATCCCTCACACATGGTAACATGAAGCTGAGTGCCTGTCAGAAAACTAATCCCAACCTACGGCATCATACTCTGTCCCAACGGACTTCCCCCCTTTCCTCCTCTCTGTATCACTTTCAGCTCTATCTGGTATGTGTGATGTATTTATGGTAAAAAGAAGAGGCTTCAGTGATGTATTTTTGAAAGTCTATTTTTTTCTGTAGTACCCCAGCCAAGCAGGTTTAAAACAGGAAATCAAAGCCCTGCATATTTTTGCATATTGTCTCATATGACTGGAAGTCACAGGCATTAAAGTCCTCTGTGCACACATCCCTCCTGGGAAACCCAGGCTCTGGGGGCAGAAATCCTACTGCAATCTCTACAATGAGCTACTTAAGGAATTGGACAGTATATTCATACAGATTTCATAGGCATATATTTATTTTGTATGTATTGACATACACAGGTGCCTTTCTGATGCAGGAATTAAAAATTCCCTTTTAACACACCAGTGGCTAACCAGCTAACATCCCAGCAATTTGGAAGTGGCTTGCACAACAGAAAAAGCAATTGCACAGTAGGAAAACTCCAGCAGGGAGATAACAATCCAACAGAAAACAGGACATAAAGCATCAAATGGAAAGAGAATCCTTGAGGGGCCAAGACAGATGCAAAAGCTGTTGGTGGTAGTGTGAAAAGATGTATTTGGTTAGCAAGTTTAGCAATCTATAGAAGGTGTGGGAATATTTATCAGTGCATAGCGCTGAAAAGATGTATTGTAAGAAAGTTCAGACACTTATCAAGCACAGCTGCTCAAAAACACCAGAACAAATTTTCACATAAGATCTCAAACAAACTGAAATGCCACCCACTAAAGTATACCCATGGTATCAATTCCTTTGCTGGTATTGTTCTGACACAACAGGTTATAACAGAAAGCTCGGAAAAATATTTTCTCCTCTCTCAACAGGTCTGTGTTCGTGGAATGCTTCTAGTTGGAAACAACATCAGAATTTAAATTCTAAACTCGTAACATTTACTAACTGTTACTTCCAGAAGCAAAATCCACGCACCTTTTGAACAATGCCAGGTATTCACTTCTCCCAAACCACCACTATTAAGTGGTTATCAGTCAAAACAGCCCCTCCTTTCAAACAGACAAGCTTAAGCCTTTCAACATAAGCTGAAAATTCTTCTGGTGAGCTCTAGAACTATAGTTATCTTGCATGAAAATAAATCACAACAAAGAAATATTTTCTGTATAATTTTACAGTGGTATTGTTTTGATTTTTCTGCTTTGTAGCTGCATTTCATTCACTTCAACAGTATCCTCAAGATCACATTTCAACTTTGGGCCTGTCATTATCACAGTTACATATATTTGTTATTCCAAGGTACCTTATTCAGAAAGCTGTTTTGACACTGCACTGCTGATACCACGCGTAGGCAGCTGGTGCATACAGGGACGGCTGGAATCCCACGGAACACAGTGTCTCCTGCTAATTCCAGCATCGCAGCCAGGAAACCAGGCAAGGCAGACTGCAGCAAAGAAACGCCACTTCTGCTGTGACGTGGCAGTAAGATGAAGGCTAAAAGAAGTACACACGAGGAACAGGTTATGTCAGAGCATGTGTTGTATCCATTCATTCCTTACCTTTCCCTTTACATTGCAGAGCTTACACCACCCCTTGAAATACAGTCATGAGCAGCAGCAAGTCTTGCACACAAATCCTTCTTTCTCTCGGTGCTTGGGGGAGGCAAGAACATGCACTCAAGTGAGCATTCATGCCTCAGTCAGCTTGAGGACAAGGCTCTGCACCGAAGTCCTTAAGACCTTCTCACGGCTGCTGATTTCATCCACAGAACTGAAAGAGCATCTCAGCAGGACACTGCCAGCCTCCTTTTCAGCTCCCACTCACTGATTGCCAGTCTCTGGCAAGTGAAATGTCAAGAACCAGGCAGGGGCGGTGTTTCGAGAAGGAGGGATAAGAGATTCTCACCATCCATCAACCTCAAAACCTATTCAGCCGACAACTTGAATGGAACAGGCATTTCATTCTCCATGGTAACAAGAGATGGAAGGAGGTTGGGGGGAAAAATAAAGAGAGAGAGAGAGAGAGAGAGAATACAGATCCAGGAAAATCTGATGTTGAAAACGCAAGGAAAGTTGCAAACTTTGCAACTTCTCTTTGCTGTGCAAGTTGCATGCAGAAGAGCGAAAAACCCTTTCCTTGCCTGCAGTCCCCAAGACAAGCTGCCCCACGGTCATGATGAGGGGCCCTTTCTGTGAGCAGTGCATTGATGCGGGGGCAGGAAATCCCTTATTCTGCACCAGTCCTCCCCAGAGGAAAGACAAATGCCTTCTGAACACTGGGAATTAGGGAAAACTGCAGATTATTGTCCCACAGAATGGTCTGAAAGGGAAAAGATACTGTCATTCCCTGTACAGTATTTCTTGTCCACAGATCAAAGCCACCAGTGCCGACTCAGTCTGTGTGCCAGCGCTGACCACAAACTGGAGGGGAGAATTAGCATCACTTTGTCTGCTTTGCATCTGACATGGAAGAAAATGTTTGTTACTTCTGTTACACCGAACCACTTAGATGCACAGATAAAAACGAGGTATTCATTCCTTTCTGAGGCACACCAAAATGATGCATGGAAATAGAGAGACTTAAAATTTGGGCAGGACCTTTGCCAAGCTCACGGGATCTCATGGTCAGTCAGTTCTTATTAACATTTCAGGTCTGGCCATCTTCTGAACTTTTTTCCCTGCTATTTTACATTCATAACTCGAGCTGTCACAGCCAGAATGTGAACAACAGGGAAATTACATTTGGATTCATGCACATTTGTGTTCCAAGCTGGTCCCATGCAGCTACTGAAAAGAGTCTCTGGCTAAAGCACTTATGGAAGATAATCAAACAAAGGACAGAAAAGCTCTGCAAATCCTGGCTGCTGCCATTTTATTTTTTTTCTCAGTTCTTTACATTGATTCTTTCCAGAACAACACATTTAAATCTCCCTCCCCCAACCAAACTCACCACCTCTCGATTTGGAGTTTATTCTAACTTTTGTATTGCATACGGGACATGAAGTTCTGTGATACTTTTTTATAACCTATATTATTATCTATACAGTGAACTTTTTGTTAAAGGTAAGATGTAAGTCTTTCAGGACATTGCAGTCCATAAGGCACATTAATACACATCCCTGTCCACTGAATTTCAGCCTTTACCCATCACCAATCATTTCAAAGACATGTGAATACATTTTCACTTTTGAAAAATACTTTCCTCCTCTGAAAACAATGTGTTTAATTTTCTCTTTGTCTTCCAAGATTCTGACTCTCAGAAAAACCAAAAGGGAACCTCAGAGGGAACAATCCTACACTCATCTCACTTCTGCAGCCAGTTTCTACTGTTCTCCAACTTAATTTTCCTGAGACTGCCTTTTCCTTAGGTAAAGGGGGGTATATTTTCCTTTTGAAATGTACTTCAGGTGTATGGTTTGGAAGCATTTTCTTTTTTCCTAAAGAATTTAACAAGAAAATGAGAAACAAGACTGTTCCATTCTCTCTATCCCAGTCAAAGCCAACTAAGTGGGAGTGACACACCTCTTGGAAGATGCCAGAACTTCCTACAAGTCTACACAAGCAAATAAATGCTGTTAAGTGCATCCACATGATCAGATGAGTTCAGTTCTTTTCAGTTAGTTTTGAAGATATTTCAGAATTCCAAGGAGATATTTCCAACACTTTTAAAATCTATTCTACCCACACCTATTAAAATGAGCGTATTTAACATAAAAAGCTTTGTATGTTCCTTTCATAGAACAATCTCAGAGCACTTTGTTATTTTGCTTTGTTACAGGAGCACAAAAAGGAAAGAAGGTATTTTTGCCACTTGTCACAAAGCAGAATCATCTTCCCTGCACTTGCTGTTCACTCAGTTTCACCTTGATCCTCTTGAAGGTTTGAAAGCATTGTTGTTTATCTGCAGCTCAGGGAAGGGATTTTCTTTCTCTCTGAAGTTGATTCTAATGTACTTCAAAGACTTGCCACCTATTAACATCATCCACTTGTCTTCCTATGATCCAAAAACTATACCCATAGAAATGGAGAGCTTTCCCAAATCTGTCCTAGCAGCATGCTTTAGGCAAGGAAGAAGACACTGACAATACTACCAATATTCAGCAATGTGACAAAAAGCAGACCAAGAGCACAGACCTGTACTAACCACACCCTACTGTGTGCTCTCCTACACCCATCAGAACGGGAACACGGATGTGTTTCACCAACAAGGTACACAGAGAGACACATTTTGAAAAGGAATCTACTATGAACTGGCTAAACCAAGCAAGTCAAAGGGCACCCCACCGAGCACTACTGAAGTGAGGAGTGAAGCATGCCCACATGGAATCAAGGTCTTATCCAGCTTCCCAAAACAGAAGAATAAACAGTACAGTACAGCCAAGATTCAAAGCGCTGCCCACCATGTGCGCCTGTCAGGCAATAATAAAAGCTGGAATACATCAATAGCTTCAGGCTGCCTGAGAACAAAGCTGACTTGGGTTCTGATCAAGTCTGGTGGTCTCCACACAGCTCTTGCATTACAAAAACTGCCATCTCAACTGGCAGCAACTTTACAGAGCAGTGAACCAGAGGTGAACTTTACTGGGACAGCGTTGGCAGTGACACACCATAGCACGCTGAATTGCACCTGCTTGGGGAACAAATAGATCTGCTGCCACAGTTGTGAACCCAGAACTAAATTCACCTTCTTCAAGCGGATGCCTGCTCTGAAAACCTTGCCATGCCTACCAAGAAAATGAACCTGTGAAGCATCTTCACTGTAACACAGAATCATTCAGAACATGTAATGTTGGGAAGGGACCACAGTGGGTCACCTGGTCCAACTTCCCTGCTCAACCAGGGTCACCCTAGAGCACATTGCACAGGATTGCATCCAGATTCTCCTTGAACATCTCCAGTGAGAGAGACTCCACAACCTCTCCAGGCAATCTGTTCCAATGCACAGTCACCCCCACAGTAAAGTTCTTCCTGGTGTTCAGCTGGAACTTTCTGTGCATGAGGTTCTGCACACTGCCTCTTGACCTATTGCTGGGCACCACCAAGAAGAGCCTGGCTCCATGCTCTTGGCCCCCTCCCTTCAGATACCGACAGACATTGATGAGGTCCCAAGGTGTGTCCTGAAGCTGAACAGGCCCAGCTCCCTCAGCCTTTCCTTGTAAAACAGATGGTCCAGTCTCCTTAATCATCTTCACAGCCCTCCACTGGACCTGCTCCAGGAGCTCCCTGTCTCTCCTGTATCAGGGTGCCCAGAACTGGACACAGCACTCCAGATGCGGCCTCGCCAGGGCTGAGTAGAGAGGCAGGATCACGCCCTTTGACCTGCTGGCAATGCCCTTCCTAATGCACCCCAGGATACCAGGTGCCCCAGTTTAGCAGCAGAGTGCTTTCTGCAGCTGTTTGCTGAAGTACCACACTAAAACAGGAAAATGAGCAATCCTGTTCTACGTTAAATAAAATAGATTCATTAAAACTTAGCAAATACATAAAGTTTTGAGTTAAACATTCACCCACTGACCAACACAGAAGAGATGGAGCCAGTATTCAGAATGCACAAGAGAAGATGATTTGAAATGTGTTTTAATACAACAGAGAGATTCCTGAGCCCCAGACTGACTCACCTGACACGTAGAAATGGTGGAGACCAAACTCTCTCCTGTTCCTGCTCACAACCTTGAGGGAAACTCAGTTAATCAGATACCCCACATCCACATGTACTCTCAGAGATTGCTAATATGCCATAAATTGACACAACAGCAAACACAACAGCAAACATCCCTAACAACAAGCCAGAACAGCGTGGGGACTGGCAGGGCAGTCACAAGTCACTCTTCATCAAGTGCATTTCTGGTTCCCAATGCTCTCCTATTTCATATAAACCAGAACTCCTCAGTACCAGAAAAATTACAGCAGAAAACAAAAGAGGGTATTTATTAAGTCGACAGGGCAAAGGACTCAAGTCCAATGGTTTCGTCTTGTTTGGGGTTTTGTTTGGGTTTTTTGGGGGGTTGTTTTTTGTTTTTGTTTTTTAAGAAGAATGTTTTATTTCTGGGATTAAACAACACATTAACCACGTAAGGAATAAACATCTATTTTGACTTCAGTCAGAAAGCATTCATAATCACAGAAATAATTTATACAGTTGTTAGGTTAACAGCTTTGACGTTCCAGTTAATGTGAAAAGTTCATCTGCTGTGGGAAAGGAACACTCATTTTTTGGTGTGGCATTCCCAATTTCATCCCAGCTTAGCAAAAGACAATTTCTAATAAACACACCAAAAGAAGTACAAATTTACATGTAGGAGAATCATGGAATAGAACTTGTATTTTGGTTGAAATGCAGAAGTGAGAAAGAACAAGCAAAATGGTAAAGATTCAAAGGACAAAACAGCAAAACACAGGAATTTTAAAAGCATATATTGAAATGGTTTCTGAGAAAAAAACACATGATTAGAAAGCACACACAAGTCATCCAGACTTCAAAAAATTCTGAGGATTGACAAGCATGGCTGAAATATCTCTGAGCCATTCTCAATACAAGTCATTTCAAGGAAGGAACGAATATGGGCACAGTACACAGACTGAGCTGACCTCATGACACAATGTGTGTGTCATCAGCAAAAGACCACACTGTGCCACTGAATTACTAGTCATTTCCCACTGCAGACACACCATCCCAAAGCAGGAGAGGTGGACTGTATGCCTGCAATTTAATCAAAACATATTTCTCTAGTAAGTGAAATTATACTAACCCAATAGCTTCCTAATCCCAAGTGTGCCAAAAAGTAATCAAAGAGAAGGCTCTGACGAAAAGCTCTTCAAAAGAATCACCATTATTCAGTCAGACCAGTCCTATAAGGTTAAAGATTGAAATTTTAACATATCTGAAGTTTAATTCTTCTTTTTATTCTATTTTTAGTCAGAGTGTTTTTCAAAATTTTCATAAAATAGGAACTCATATTCAAAATCATCCATTAAACAATCCCCACTACTTTAGAAATCAAAAGAATAATTGTAAAATCCTTTGCATCACAGGAGTTCCATGTTTTGTAAGAGAAAGGGAGCAAATGACTGTGAGAGTCCCAAAACTTTGTTCGGCTAATGCTGTCTCAAACCACACACAACGTCACCTCAATCTGCTATCTGAGAACGTGCAATGCCACTAAACATTAATGACACATGGAGAGAGAAACACCATCAAGCAGGGAATGAACAGCTCTTAAAAGAGCATTAGAGGCATACATGTTTTGAACTCTGAAATGCTGTATCTGCAGTAAAGGTTTTCAGTATTTCACATGCAAACATTTTCATGCAAATAAATATGTGTTCCTCTAATATGAAAAAGCTTACAAGGGCACAATTAGCTGTTTTCATTGAGTAAAAATCAGACAGCTGCCTGTAATTGGTATCAGGAGCAGAAGACATGTAAGGGATGCTTTCTTCTTTGCAGATGTTTTTCCAAGATGTAAGGGAAAGTTCTACTTCAAGAAATTAATATAATACTATCTAAATCTACATGGTCTATGGCTTTAATGGGTAAATTTACATGTGAATAGTTGGTTTCAGTTTGGGGGTTTATTCCTTCTAGTTCCCAATTTCCTCTTGGATTTTACCTCTTTCATATAAGATTAAAACAGCTACAAAGATTCTGCAAGCCAAATCAAGTACACCGTGATACCTCTGCAAATAAAGCTACCTTTTAACCAGAAGCAGGGGGTCAATGCAAATGAAACAGCACTAACTGCTATCACTAACAGCAAAAAGAAGCAAACCACTACCCCTTCATTCTAACTGAGATCAGAAAAGGCTGAGTTTTACAGATGAAGAAATAAAATATGTTTCACATGACAGAGGCACATTTAAATGTCTGTCTCTGTCTACATTTATAATGCTACTGAAATACCACTGATGTCCAACACATGCTTGGGACACAAAACACTACTTAAGGCACAGCACTAAGCTATACTTTTAAAGTCCATCAGTATAAATAATGCAAAAACAATGCCTGCATTTTGTTTGGGGGGCGAGGGGGGCAGTGGGGGAGTGGAGAGAACACATCCTAACCAATCTTATTTTTCACTAAGTTATCATTTCAACAACTTAAGTACCTATAATTGAACCTGTCTCTCAAAAAGAAACTGATTTAATTCCATATCATTCTACAAATAAGACTATTTAGAACAGATGACACCATTCACTTCAGCCTGCTACAACCGCTCACATGATTTCTAAATCCCTTTCCTGTTTTACACAGTGATCCAGCTGTCACAAAACTGGGAAACTTCCTCTTCATTCAGGTAAATGGAAAACCAGAATCAAACACTTTTCAACATGGCAGCTGACCAAAACATTGCAGATAAATATAGAGAAGAACCATAAATTACATATTTTATGCAACTCACTCCCAAGATACCAAAATGATGGAAAAACCTGCTGAGGTACCAAGGCAGATGTGACCTGAGACACCTCAGGCACAGATAATCAAGTAACTTCTGCAACTTATAAAGCAGCACAAGCTCCCAGCTGCCGCCTTCTCTTCCCCAGCGTAATAAGATGTAACACATGTTCAGTTTACAGTATGATGCCATTTTTTGCTGGAAGGCATAAGAGATATGAATTTAACAATGTGTTAAATTGGAGCATAGCACCTGTGTCTTACGACAAGGCTGCTTGATTTCCCCAAGGCTGGAGGATGTGCCTGCCACCTGGAGATGGGCAGCACGGGCTGACTCTTCCTGCACGGAGCGACCTGGGGGCAAGGTCTGAGGCCTGACCACAGGGCCGGGCACTGCACTGGGGTGGGGAGGGAAAGCATGCTTTGAGTCATAGAACTACTCTGGTTGGAAAAGACTCTTAAGATCCAATCCAACCATTAACCTAGCACTGTCAAGTCCACCACTAAACCAAGCAATAGACTTGGCAGTCCCTAAGTGCCCCCTAAGTGCCAGATCTAGACATCTTTTATATACCTCCAGGGGTGGTGACTCAACCAGAATGCTGTCAAATGCTACAGAGAAAAAGGTTAGCCACTGAATGAAAACATTTGACATAATTTACAAGGATCTCTCACAGTATCTCCTCTCACTGGTCTGTGCTGATACAAGAACAGTGGGCACACATTATAATTCAGGCAACTGCTTCAAGTGACCACACCAGAGAAGGGGCAGAACACCAACTACAAAAGGACACATTAGAGAAACTTGTGTCTCCCACAGAATGCTTTAAAACAACCCTCTCTGTTGCAGTACGGACTCTAATCTAATGCCCTTATGCTCTCAAGCTATCTTACTGACAAACACAAATAATATGATGTGTAATGAAAGGGAATAAAGCCTTATTTCCAGAAAATAAAATGAGACAGCTGATTTTGCCAGTGGGAAGAAAAAAAAAAAAGGTTGAAGCTCCCACTAATAGCTTTCTAAGTGTCTGATTTCTAATGCTAAAAGCTCCCTGTGCTCAGGTTATGAATTTGGAAGGGAGAAATTATGAACCAAGAATATGTTACATGTTTTCTCACAGGCACATTAACGTCTACAGCTCCTGTGATGGTAATCTGTTACATTTTAGTTTCCTGCATTTCGAAATTTCATCATTTGGAGCAGCAAGAAAGGAGACATTGCTAAAAACATCTCATATTACCTAGGCTGACCTTGGGCTTGCTGATATCCCACACAAAGAAATGCCAAAACACCAGACCAAACCTTTCCCCTCTGACCTCCAAGTAAGTACTACTAAATATTCTGACTGCCTGAAAAAATCTCCTGCATTCCCACCCCCTCAAACCATTAAACTGTATAACAGTTAATCTTGAAAATACAACGCTGTCACCTTCCTTTTGCAGGTTTCTGCCATTGCTGTCACTATGGAAACAATCAGAACATCAAATGTGTCAGTAAGCATGATTTATAAAATACAAAAGTGTCAAAGGTAGAGACTCCACATAAAAAACAATCAAGGCAAAATTAGCTTGTTAGCATGGAAACATTGGCTTTAAAGGATTTTCAAGTTCATATGAATTCCTAGGGCAATGCTGCAGTGAGCTCTGGCCAAGGAGAAAGCTGCCAGTGCAGCATCATGCATGAAGTCACACAGCCAAAGGCTGCAACTAACTGCCATGACAAAGGGTTGTAATCAGCCCTTCCCCATCCACTGAAAACATAAAAATCAGACAGAAAAGTCAGTACATTCCCAAAACATTACACCAACACAAGAAATATAATAGGACAGACATTTGTTTCTCTGAGATTCAGAAATAAATTAAGGAAGACCTTTTCAGCTTGTTTTGACTATCTCAGTAGTGCATTCAGTCATGTTCCCCTCTGTTCATCCTCTTCATTCACATCTGCATCAGAAGCAAAGGCAAAGCCAATTATTCATAGCTTCCCAACCAAACAAAGATTTAAAGCACTTCTTAAAAGAAACATCAGCTGTAGAGCTTGGTTGGACAGCTATTCTGTTGTGCTGTGGCTTCAGCAGTGCAAAAGCAGTGTGTTCATTATCACTGTAAGATGGGGTTCATCTAAGCCCTGTATGTGCAGAAGCAGTTTTCCCCCACTCCCAAAGCTCAGCACATACTTCACTTTGACATGTTGACTCAATTAATAGCACAGGGTAGCCTCAAGGGAATAAACACAGCTTTCTGAGACAACTCCCTCTCCAACACACACACATTCTCTCTGTGTTTATTTAAAAGCTCATTCCAGGGAATGCTGTGCTTTTCATCATCACATTATTCTCTCCTATGTTCCAGTGATACACCTACCCACTTCATGTTGCTGCTTTTCCTCATCTGTATTGCCTTGGAAAATAAGCAGCTGTTCTACCTCAAATACAGCTACTGAAGTTACAGTGCAGAGAGCAAAAGCAAGAGGGATCTCTTCTTATTCAAAGATAGAACATACCATATCAAGAAAAAAAGAGCAAGAAGACAGCTCAAACACAACTTAGAGCCATAGAGCTCCAGGGAAAGAGGAGCAGACAGGCAGCTGTGAAGCACTTTTAAAGCATCATGGAGCCAAAAGAATAAGCATATGATTTTCTTAGTAGTTCTACAGGAAATGGTAAGCTCCAGGTGCCATTTGAGGTAAGGGAGACTGTTTGCCAACTCATCAGGGCTGGACAGGTGACCCTGAAGACTGCTTGCTGTGCTTAGGACTTGGCTGAACATTCACTGCCTTCACTGCTATGTGCACATAGAGCAAATGCCCTTACAGTCAGATTCCCTCAAATGGCTCAGTAAAAGAAAGAGACTACAGTATTCTTGTCTTACAAACTATGGTTTTGACTGGATATCTTAATGACAGCTGGAAATGTATCAGATTATTCACTTTTTGACAGAGGACCAGCCACTTACAGCAGAGTTCAGGTACTCTGAGATGAAGCTATTCCATTCTTCATGGGAAACATATGATTTAGATTCCTGATTTCCAAAATACGAGATTACATGCTTTGTCTGAGATTTCCTCTGTTAGACTGAAGAAGTCAGATGAGATGAATTCAGACAGGAGTTGCAAGGAGAGAATGACTGAAGGATTTGGAATTCTAAATTATCAAGAGGGCAAGGAGAACAAAAGTTTTAAATTAGAGAACTGAGAGGAAAGGTAGAACAGAGGATGAAGGAAGATGAATTTAATAAGTCTTTGGTGGGAGATTCCCTTCCACAAAAAGCATCTTCCACAAACACAGTGAATTTTGATGCACTGTTTTCCCTGGTAATTAATGATATCAGTTCACAGTATCAAGAAAACTATATGAAAGTAGAGAAGACAATTCAGAGCTGGAGTTTACCTTACTTAAATATTGCTCAGTTTGAAATAAGCCATTCTACTCTTTTGAAAAGATTCAATGAATCCTAAATTAAAATATTCATGGAAATAATCAGTTTTTAGAAATAGACTCATATATTGTACTGCGTGAGTTTATGTATTTTTCTATCTGGCTCTTTTTCCCCCTCTTTTCTATCAGTCATGCATGCCCAAGCCCACCAACTCCCATTTGCATCTCAGAAATAAGCATGGC
This sequence comes from Sakesphorus luctuosus, assembly GCA_013396695.1. Lineage (NCBI taxonomy): Eukaryota > Metazoa > Chordata > Aves > Passeriformes > Thamnophilidae > Sakesphorus > Sakesphorus luctuosus. Next base: position 1,776,075 of record VWZD01006510.1, read on the forward strand.
CATGAGTTCCACAAGCAAATTTCCTGTAAGCCATTTCAGTTTGTGTCTGCTCAGCTTTTCTGAATAACTTTTTGTTCTTACATAAAGAAACGTAAAAAAATGAGATTTTAAATTACCTAAAGTATTCAATACTTCCAAAATATATTACTTCAGATTTGTTATGTCTTCAAAAAAGTTCTGAATTTTTAAACTTATAATCACATTTATATGGTATTGTGCTACTTCTCATTTGCATATGTACCTCTCTGCCCCTCTCTTTTGTCTTGTATCCTTTCCTGACTACAAAATACTGCATCCTGAAATCTGGGTAACAATATAGTATCTACACAGTATTTTCACTATTATAATCTACTGTGCATTTCTAAGCACAACTTCTAGTACATTTCTAGGATCATCATTAGGTTACTCTAATCAGGCTAATGCTAATTCCAATGTGACCTCTAGCAATGACTGCTCTTAGGATTCTGAACCACCACCAAAGTCAGCGCCACAACACCGAGGTGAGAAAATCAAAGTGATAAACATTAAGAACTTTTGCATTTACTGTATGACTTCTGCAGAATCAAATGTCACTGCAATTCATAGAGGAGATCATTGCCAAACCCCTTGACATACATGGAAGGAGCTTTCATTCTTTGGGCATTTGGAAAGGAAGCTAAAGACACAGCAAACTCAGGTTAACTCTTTTTCTGAGTACGAAGTCTACACCATGATTTAACATACTTGAGTTTACTACATACTGACCTCCTCTTTTCTCAATGCATTCAAGCAAACAAGTCCTCGGCAGCCAACATGCTGAAACCCCCCCAACCCTCCATGTGCCTTAACAAAATACAAGGCAGAAAAACTGTTTAAATATTTCCTTGTGATGGTGGACGTATCAAAAATGAAAATTGATTTTATTAGACAGTGAAATGAGTACTTTGTACTAATGGAGAAAAGCAACCTGGAAGGGTCCTTAACCTCACTACAAATACCATGGCTTATATGCTTGATGTGGGAAACCAGTACCAATGTAGAAAAAGAAGAATTTTATTACCTGTGATTCCATTGAAAATGACAGAATTATGGGTCTTGCTTATAAAAGGGCACACAAAGGAAGCAAATAGAGAACTGGAGAAGGCAATTCTGTTCAATGGAAAAATGTACGTGGAGTCTGAAACACATACACATTTAATCTCTTTGGGCTATTCTTGCTTAGTGCTTGCTCAGTATAAGAAGAAAATGAAATTGTGTCCTTTACCTCTCCCCTTCTTTGCTTATCTGATTAGTAAACTGAGTATCATCTTCTTACTCTGAGTTCTAGGAGTTTCTTTTTAATAGATTATGGACACTGGAAAAGCCATAACATTGAGTAGCAAACATTTGCTATTTTCTTTGCCTTTCAGGCATTGTCTAACAGCACCCTGAACCAGAAGATACTTTTCATTCACCTGCCCAAGATTCACAGATGGGAAAGAGGAAACAAGGCACTGCACACAGTTTAATCAAGCCACAAAGGTTCACAGCGAAGCTGTTCCAGATATTCTGATATTTCATAATAGAGCAACAAGAAGGCAAATAAGCTTCAGAAGACCTATTTATTTTGGAAACTGACAGTGATTCTCAGTCACGGAACAGTTGTCTTCAAAGAAAATAAACAAAATTCAAAGCATCCTACTGATTCTGGAGGAATCAGTGCTGTTCAGGAGCCAGCACTTAATACTGCACATCCAAACATGGCTCTATCGGAGTCCAGCTGGCTCTCCAGAGGAATCACACACTACCAGAACAACAGTCAAAACCAACACATAAGCCCAGGTCTCCATTCTACACAATACATCCCTGTATTTCAAGCATCCCTTCATATTAACATGAGATAATCTGTTTGGTAAAAATGCCAAGTGGCAAAAACCTCAGGGTAAAATGTAATTTATCGCTCAGCAAATAACATTAATTCTGTGAACAAATTGCACTGATGACATTTGTGCCCTTTTACTTTGGCATAAATAAAGTAGTTACCCTGCTAAGAAAACAGAACCTCTAAATCCAAAGTTTGCCATCCATTCAGAGAAAGAATCAGATGACAATCATGTGGCCTACACTTACCACATGTGTAATATAATGAGCCATTCCCAAGAAAGCACTGAGGAAGGACAGCACCTCACAGCAATTTTTCAAACCAAACACACATTCAAAGCTACTACTTTGTGGAATTTCTCCTGCTCTTCCTAGTTCATGGGAAATTCCACCTCTGCCAGACAAATCAAGGGAAACTGAACTGTAAATTCCATTAACTTGAACTCTGAGACAGCAACTCGGCTACTGTGAGTCACTGACAGCTGGGAACAATCCTGCCAGCTTGGGAGAGACAGCAAATTCAATGCAATATCCACCCCCCTTTACTCTAGTCCACAAAAGCCAGCGCATCTGAAAGGAATCACAAGGATGCAACTGCTCACTGGAGAGGGAGATGTCAGTGCAGTTGAAAAAATTCCCTCAGCAGGAAGGGCCTGCTTCAGGCAGTTGCTGATAATACAGCCCCAAAGCCCCTCAGCAGAGCATTCCACGTTCAAATCCAGTGTTTCTAACATAGAGGTCCAAAACTCTGCCCTGCATCTGAATTTCTGGTTTCAGTGAGGATCTTAAAAGGGGGCTTAGAAAGCTTCCCTGCAGTAAACTTTTGTACTCACAATCACCTCCGATTCATCAGTTCTCTTGGTATGGAAAAGGAAGTGTAACATGCACTATGCTAATGTAAGGACTCCAAAGATTCCTCTACAGATTCCACATGTATCAAAGAAGGTATTCAAGCCTTCCTGCATCACCAATAGAAGCACAAAGAAACAGATACTACAGAACAGCAGGGATGAGCAATCAGCTTCTTTTGACATACCTAAAAAAGTGCATTGCTAAATCCAACAATATTTCAAATGAAGGAATCTTTTGTATCTCTGGCCTCATCAGGCTGATTGACACATCTGACTTTTGCACTATATACTGCTCTTGTTAGCTGCACTTCCTGCATGTCTACAGTTCAGCCAGTTACGTGGACATGGCAGAGGGCACAGCAACTCATTTAAAAGGGTGAGAAAAATCACAAGAGGAAAGAAGCAACTTGATACAGATCCCTTAAGTTACAGCATCACATTTGGAAATAAAATTAAGGGTGCTTGTTTGGAATGGGGGGAGGGTTGCTTCTTTTTAAGGAATCCATGCCTGCTAGACAACAAGCACAAAAACACCAGTATCCTCAGTAACTGCCCTAACAGTTTCCAGCAGCCAAGATCTGCTTGCTTTTAGGGCCTTGTCTACAACAGCAAGCTTTAGAAGCAAAAATCCAGAATGCTATTTCCAATTCAGCTCAGTTGTACCACTGATTCTCACATGACTTAGCCACTAATGGAAACAAGACCAAAGATGCTTAGCCTCAAGAGTACTGTGGTAATTGCTGAACTCAACCTTATTGGAAATTATTATTCTCTACAACCCCCCAGGTACAGAGCATTACTCTTTATGATTATTTAATAAAATTACAACTTCATAACTAACTTCTTCCAGAACAGATCCTTAGATCTACCTACCTCCTGCTATTAAACTTATTCTTTGCTTGCTTGCAAATCCTTCTGGATATTGTATTCCTCATGGTTTTTCCTCACCACTTCCTCACAGAAGAAACACGCCAAACACAACTGGAATGTCTAATTCAATGCATATCATTGTGTCAAATGCCAGTCAGGGATGCACTTCTGAGACACAGAACTAGTTTTGGAGCTGTATGCAGTAGATTACTTAGTTCAGTGTTCTTCCACCAAGAGATTATAAGCGTTCTTAGTCAGAAAGGTTTTTCTTGTTGATGCCTCAGAGCAACAGAATCACAGAACAAGATCTTGCTCTACCAGACAAAACTATCTATACACAAAACCAGGAAAGAATCTTACCATGCCTTTCATGATTTCAAAGACATACCTTGCAATTTAGCAGGTTGATGGTTAATGCAGTCTCAGAGAAACAGAACAATACAGAAATTACAATATCACATAGTTACTTTTATCTACCCTTTTCTGAAGTACTAAAAATTTCCTATAAGCAAAATTTTGTTTAGTTCCTGTAGACAAAGTTTGACTCTTCCCTTGGTCACTGCACCTTTGCATGCCTTGTACACTCAGCATTTCCCCAACTGAAGGGAAAGGTTTTGAGAAATTCCTGCTAAGTACTCACTGCAGAGCAATGCCATTAAGCTTATTTCCCATCTTATAAGTAGTCTTGACAATTTGATAAAAGCCTGTTCAGTTAATGCTCAGGTACCTAAGCTACTTTCAGAAGACAGCTGATGTGATAAAAATAAGACTTGATAAGGAATTCACACAAGTATGCAGGAAATGGGTAGCTGTGCATGCCCTCTCAGCCATCCCTTCCCATGCAGGTTACAGGGCAGGAATTGTATTTTTATCACTGTGTTTTCAGGACCTCAGAGATTTCCCAGCTCTAAATTCAGATCTGTTCAAGAAATGAAACATGCCTACCTTTCAGGTTCTCTGGTCTGCAGCACTGCAGAATGCCACACAATTTACACTAAACCAGAACCTAACAGTGCTTTGATGGCTGATGCTCACAATTTTATGAGCTGGTACATTAGACTTTCTCCACTGTAAACCCAGATACAGTTTAATGTGACAGGTTTGATGAGTCTGAATTTATCAGCTCCTCTAAAAACATAAATCTGCATCAAAGAGGATGGAATTAAATGCTCACCTTTTCAGCAGTGCCTTTGTTCAGAAGCCAGTACACAGAGCAAAGTCAACAATGCCTGGCTCACAAGCACACCCTCCAGCTGGGGCTGAAAAAGAAAAGTTAAAATGGGTTGAGATTAGAGATATGAGGAAAGAAAGATCAAAGAGTACTTAATTTTATACATACATGAAGAGTATTGCACATGGGTTGTGCAAGCAACTGCCTTGTTCTACACAGAAGTTATCCAAGAAAACAGTGCACACACTGCTGTGTCTCCTTAAAAACACATCAAGTGAAGAAACCCACGACCTTGGTTGTTAGCACATGCTCTAACCAACTGACCTATTCTCAGGGCTATGTAGAGACCACGTACAGAAATTAAATGCAGCATCATAAATTCACTGTCCCTTAGCTCTATCTGAAAACTAAGGTTTAAGGGGTTTTGCTTTATAAAGGAAAACTCCCAAATTGGTATATTTTCCAATTCCTTTAAATCATCTCCTCAAATTAATTCCAGGGCTGCCTTCCAGCCTACAGGAGTCACCCAGCAAATGCCAAGCATGGCCAAGTCCCTTCTCTCTCTCAAGTCAGCAACTTGGGCAGTGGCTCCATGTGAGGACTCCTCATTGTCTTCCTCCTTCCTCTGCTACACCAGAGCCTGGCAGGCACCTGACATCAATCCAGACAAGAAGCTACTAAGAGGGGCAGTGAACCTGAACACATTTGACTGTTTACCCTATCGTGACAGCCCAAACAGAACAGCTTAGAGCTGCTCTCCTTCCTTTCAGATGCAGCCAAACTGACTTTCTGAATGGAATTTTATTATGCACTTTGCACTACCAAAAAATTCTCTGCCGCCTTCTATGCTAAAAAGGTTTTTCTCCTGTTCATACCATCTCATAAATCACAGGCTGGTCACACAACACAAACAGTAACCCACAGCTGGGGAGCTCCCCCACCATCACTCACCTAGATGCAAAGAGGAACAAACCAGTGCAACTAGATGTCTGTACTTGGTATTGGCTTGCTCCCATTTATTTGCAGCTATAGTTTTAAAGCAGAATGTATCAAGACACCATTCTTGAAAAATCATTCCCCAAAGCTTATTCACCTACCTTCTCCCCTTATACCTTTTTATATTGATTATCCAAGTGTTCTTTTTAAAAAACATTTTTTCCTAAAGGCAGCATCTAAGATTGGTATGCAACAATGTAGATTAGAGTCAGCAGGAAGCATTAGAGAGACAGCATTAAAGAGTTAAGAGAAGCTGCCAACTTACCCTAATACCTCAAAAGCAAATATAAATTAAATGGCTAAGAGAGACTTACTAAATTATTCAATCTATTTTCATTAGAAAGCTGATTCTTTGATGTTAGACTATTTCCTGATTATTTCTACCAGTCTTTTGTATTATATATTTGTTCTTCCAATCTTTCCTTTGGGCAGACTGTTCCATACTTTAACATATTTCATAATCTCATTCCCTTGTTTCTAGTTGTGCCCTTTCTCACCTTACTAATTTAATTAGTTTCTATCTTTCAAGTATGTGCCTCTCAAATATTTGTAGACTCTTATCACATCTCTCAGCTACATGTCTAGATAGCCACGTCTGCCTGTCGGTCCCTTGGTCTGTAGTCATTTGTCCCTCCACGCTCTACAGTGTCCCTCCACTCTCTTCTGTACAGAAACAAGATGTCTGGGCCTGTACAACAGGCAAGTTAACTCTCACAGTTGTTCAAGAAGGAACTTCTTTAATTTTTATAACCCAAAACCATACTAATTTGCTTCTGGGTAGAATGACACATCTGTAAGCTGATTTATCTGCTGCACAGCTACTCACTCCAAAGCTTCTGATGCATGAAAACATACTGGTGCTTTTCCAGTTTCTCTCATTCCTTGGAGCACACACAAACACATTTCAGGTCAAAGTCTTTTGACTGACTTCTCCCCAGTGCCTCCCTGCAAATGGTAAATACTTTATTTCAATATTTTCTCATTAGTTCTACTATCTCCAGTTCTTCTCTGTTGGTGTCTACATCCTACATCTACAATTAATTTCTAACATTCAGCATCTTACAAATTTAGAAAGACACTAGTCTGTAATAAAGGTGTTAAAAACATACATTTTACATCTTACATTGTAAGAGACAATGATACATTTTAAGAGACATTGTATCTCACATTGTAAGATACAATGATAGGACTCCACATAGCTAAACAAAATATTTGTCTATGCTACTGAGTTTATATTTCTGTGACTTCCTGTTGAGAATTTCCTACTCTCAGCCTAAATCACCTAATGCAAAAGAAAAAGACCACAGCAGACAATCAGAGGCACCTTAAGCCAGGTAGGATACAGAGCTAAGCCAGCGGTACTGCTGGAAGGCAGCAGTGATCTCCCTTCCCTCCCCTCCCTTTCCCACACATTAACTGGCTGCACGTTCCCTTTGCTGGGCCGACACTGCCCCGTGCCAGGTATTTTTCCATTTTAGATTCAGGGCATGGTGCATCTGCACAAATACTTGCCATGGCACTATACAGCAGATGACAAAGGAACAGAAGAGTGGGACTGTGTGAGAACTTACTAAAAAATGTCTGTAGGACCCTGGTCCTGAATTCGCATTTGTAAGTGCCACTCCAGCACAGGAAAGCAAGCCTGAAATCCTGTGAACTGGGAAGTCTGCAAAACCCCAAAAACTTCTCAGAACAGACGTAAGGAGAATCTTTACGAGCATGTGAACACTGAAGATTCCTGCATAGTTCAGGGGACAAGATGAATTAAACACAAGGTAGGTCTGTTAAGGAGCTGAATTCTTGCAAGGATTAGAAAAACCCCCAATGAAGTAAAGGGATACAAGAATACATTGTTTATTGGAACTTAAAAGATTTGGTCAAGTCCTTCACAAAGGGCTACTCAAGTCACTGTGCAGGCAAGAAGAACAAAGCACTGTCACAAGCAGGAAACTGGCAAAGAGAAACAAAACAAGAATCACTGGTCAGTTTAGAGCGTGGAAGAAGGGTATTTGCAAAGCTCTCAGATTAAAGTTTGTTTTCTTTCAGGGTGTTTTTCAATAGTTCCAAAAGAAAGCAAAACTGAAATAAAATTTCAGCTGAACACAGCTTTGAGTGAGGTGGGTTGAATACACAGAATAAAGTGAATTATTTCAGGAAATTCAAACAGAGACAGCTCTTGGGCAGTTTGGGGCCACAACAACAAAGAAAATGAGAAAGAAATAAAAAACAGAAAGAGAGGAAGGTCTTTAATTATGAGCTATAAATTACCTGTAGTTCCTCTCTAAGAATTTATATCGTGTCAATGAAAACAGTCATTTGATCAGCATGGTAAAAAAGTAAACAAGAAATTCAGGAAAAAAATATTAACGATATATATATTAACATTCTTTAATGCACTCTCTCTTAACATACAGCTTCACCTTTAGCATGTTTAAGTCCGGCTTGACTGACATTGTATTTAGCAGAAAAAAATCCTCAAGAAAATGCAATGAAAATTATCAGGCCAAAGAATATGCTTAAAACTGAAGGAAAACTATACAGCAACCATTTCATTACCCTTGAAATCACAGGAAATAGGCTTGGAAGAAAATTCAGGTGTGATTAGCGCAATCTAAAGCACTGCCAACCCATTTGCCCGTTATCTCTGCCAGTATCTTCCAGGACAAAGTTTCCAGAAGGTTCCTAGGCAATCCAGTCTACTGTTTAACTGCTTGCACTGTTGAAAAGGTTTTCCTGAATTCTACTCTATTTATACAATTAAAGCACTTTACTTCTGGGCTGTCTGAATAATCCTGGCTGTTCCATTATTGCTTTATAGGTCTTTGCTATTGCTTTCTCCTGAGCTACTTCCAGTTGGACCTCATCTTTCCTCAAACGTGGTGTGCAAAAATATCTGCAGCAGTCTGTTGTTCCAGCACACAGCAGAGAGAGATACCACAGTCCTACGCCATCTCTGTGACTGGAGCAACTCAAGTTGGTTTCTACCAATGATCAATTTTCCCTAATATGAAAGGACTGGGAAAATAAGGCAAATACTAGAAGCTTGGCTTCTACTTGGGAGTAACAAACCCAATTAATTACAGAAAGGCTCACCCACACAACTCCATCCCAGGAAAGGACTGCTAAGCCTGGCAGAGCTCAGCAAATTCAACAGGCTTAAGCCCCTTACCCAGAGGTTCAAATCCTCTCCCTACTTCCCCAACATACCTGTGACCCACTCCCACACTTTAACAGGGTTTATCATATCCCTGTCCTATGCCATCTCAATTCTAACTGCCATGGCCTTTTTAACAGTAGTAGAATGAAAAGTCTGAAGCTGTGTGTGAGCCCGAAGAGGCCCAAACATTTTAGGCTCTTTGGATTATTACAACCAATAGCAGATGGCATAGTGTTATATACCAAAGAACCCACCTGTCCATCCACTTCCTCTCCATCTCTCCCATATTAGCCATCCTGCAAGCAAGCGCAATCTGAATCCTCTCTTTTCCATCCCCTTCTCTCTCACTGACCTAAACTTACTCCTCCTCTTCCTCCTAACCATACATCAAGTCTAGCAGTATAATACACTTTATGTTCCAGGTGAGCTTTGAATGCAAAATATGCCCTAATTGTGCAACTATGAGCAGTTGCACAAGTTATCTCTCCTATGAAGTGACACTAGCCATTAGCCTTCTATCCATAATCATACTACTAAACAGGAACTACACATCCTAAACACCCTTGCCACCACCCAGGAACACTGCACCTCCTCTTGGCCCAGCCACCACAGTAAAAGGGACACATCACCACAGACACCAAAACAAACGGCACCCATCTGCCCACAGGAGCAGAGTCAGAGCCGGTCTCAGGTTCCAGTGCAGAGCATGCCCCGTGTCTCAGGTCCTGGGCTGCTCCTTACACATTATTTGCACTGTTGGCTCCTGTACAGTGTGTGACCCACTATGACACCTGCTTCTTTTCTACAAGCCTATTCCTTATTGCACCTTCGCTGTTCAGTATTTGTGCAGTTGATAAAACTTGCCTAAACAAGATACCTACCTTAAGCAACAATACATACAGTAAAATTAAAAATCAATGTTATTTCAAGTAGAAAGGAGGAACTAAGGGAGAAGGAAGCTGCATATACTCATGTGATCCATTATCAAAGCAAAAGCTAGCAATAAATATGAAAACAGAAATATCTTAATTTCCACAAATGCAAGAGAGATGGGTATCTATGCATCTGGAGTATTTTTAACCTCCTTGTCTTTCAGTGAAAGGCATATGCTTAGAGCTCTTCTGTGTCCCTGAAGCTCTCACTCGTAATTACATAATTGTCGATTATGAAGATTTTGTCACTTTCTCCAAAACATCTTATCATCAGGTACTAGAAACAGAACACTGCATTACACATATCACTTCTCTGACTGGATATGGCATTTTCATCTTCTCTTTTTTTATTCTCATTGGTGTATTTTATGCCACAAAGTAGGCCAAAAAGGAGACCGGGTTTTATAATAAAATGATCCCAATATCAAAGAAACAAAGTAATGACATGACAGAAATCTTTCTTCTATATATTTGCATATGAACATAGGACATCTGCAAGCCATCACACAGTATTTACGACAACACCTAAAAATGTCACCGGCAGTTCAAAACAGGAAGCTGGATTTTGAGACCAAATTGTTAAGAAAGGTTCATATAATTTCTTCCAACTCCACTGTCACTGCTGTTTATGTTACAGCACACACAAAAAGGCTTCAGCCAAGGTTAGGATTGTTATATATTATGTATCTACTATAACACACAAGCATAACACTGTCCTTTTTACAAAGGTATGTAGTAATAGGGCATAGGGGAATAAGTTTAAAAAAAGATGGCAGGTTTAGTTTAGATATTAGATAGAAATTCTTTACTATGAGGGTAGTGAGCACAGGAACACATCATCCAGAGCAGCTGTGGATCCTCCATGCTGGAAGTGTTCATAGGCAGATTGGATGGGGCTTTGAGTAACCTGGTCTAGTGGAGAGGTGTCCCCTACTCATGGCAGGGGGGCTGGAACCAGATGATCTTTAAGATCTCTTCCCAAAGCCATTCTAGGATTCTAACTGTGCCTGTATGTACTACATACTTTTCAAAAGAAAGGGAGATAGTAAACAAGCAGAACAGAAGCATTATTCTAATTTGACAAAAACAGAACTGAGGCAGCAATGAAGTGAACTACCAGAACTCACCAGAAAAGCAGAACAAGGGGCCTGGGCCAAATTTTCCAATTTTGTGGCATATTAACCACAAAAAAAATCCTGCTGTATTCCTTTCCCCAAACACCAAATAACAGATGCATGATGCCTGTGCCTAACGCTCATTCACAGCAATACCAGTGGCTGAACAACATGCAACAATTCTCCAAGAGAAAGCAAGAAAAACTTTCATTCTTTACAGTCTTTAATTTAGGAAGCTGCTATCACTGTTTTCATTCTTCCTTCTTCTCTGTCAGTTCATACCAAAGGCCTACACACAGGAAGGGTTTAAGAGAACAGCTTATTTTACAATCAAAGCGAAGTAGGAACTCTGTCCCTGCAGTCTACCTCCAGCAGCTGGTTATCAAATCAGAAGAACTAAAAAGTTGCTTTAGTTCCTTCACTCTTAAAAAAAAAAATCACGGAATGCTACACTAGAACAGCTGGAAGGAGAAAAATCATAACTAGAGTGTAGACTTTAAAGGAGTAACTGAAGAAAAACAGCAAACGTGCCACACACATGTTCATCTAAACTTTCAAAAAGCATGCAAAACCAGGTAAGAGTGGCATTCGACACACGTTTTTATAAAAAATACCCCAAAACAGAAACGCTGGAGGAAATAATGAAAAGGCGAATAACTGAACCAGAAACTAGGTTAGAAAGGGACATCTCCCCAGAGCCCTAACAAATCCATCACAAGACCCCAGGGAGATGTTGAAAACAAGGGGCTTTTGTAGCGATGTTTAACACTCCTTTATGTGACACAGCGCATATATTTACCAAGAAGACTAATGCAGCACACAAACTAAAAATACAATTGCATACTGAAAGAAGTTCAGAAAACAGCATTTGATCAAAGGCACACAAAGGTAACAGACCACAGAAGGGTACAAACAATGTGAGAAAAACTGATAAGGATATATTTCAAAGAACAGGGAAGAAACCACAGAGAGAGAGCTGGCAGGAAATATCAGGCAGGTTACATTCACAGTTTAGAGAAAAGCCTAATGCAGCATTACAGCACACTCTGCAACAACCACGTAAAGGAGTCAAGCACCAACACGCATGGTGGGCACACAGGGAAACATCTCACTGGGTACTTTCACAACCTATTTTGTTCATTTTATATTAACGATAGCTTTCTAATCACTTTATGTTTGTATCCAGGCAACAGGACCAACCGTGCATGTAAGAGATCAGGATACTATTAATATATCTTTAAGCTGAGGCAGAAGACAAATTTTTACAGGGGCAGTGAAGAATTCTATGCCTCATTGTTTCCCCACCAACTGGAAAAAAACCCAAACAAAACCATCCCATTCACCCCTCAGATTATACTGCTCTGCTGCAATACAGCAGCAGACCACTCTCATCATGCAAATTATCATGTGAGAAGCACCAACTCCACTCCTGTCATGATATAATTCCTTGCAGAGGATGGAGAAGTATCAGTAAAAGGTAGCAGAAAATTGGTAATTGGGACAATTTATGAACTCCTCAACTTGCTTTCAGCACCCCCGCAGAGTCCTGAGAAAAGGGGGTGGACCATGGGCAAGATTAACTTTCCTGCTGCCATGAATTTGATCTGCTGTCCAACCCTCACCTCTGAGTGAAACATTGCAGTTCTTGTTCTCACCCTGTATCTCTCTCACAGAGCTTTCAAACTTCAGAATGGTCTACAGAAGAATCCTCTCAGTAAAGGTAAGGTAATGTATGCCAACAGTTAAAGGCAATAGGATTTTCTGGCTCACGTCAGAAAGAGTAGCACATGGACCTCTGCTAAATACAGAATCCAACCCCTCTATCCAAAAGAAATGCCTGTATGCTATTAATATCACAAGATGAAGCTCAGCTGTATAAATAAACCCCCTCATTTCAGCTAAGTCTTCATCATCTCTCTGGCATCCATCACCTTTTCTTCACAACAAAACTCTCAGGAGGGCCTGCAGTGTCGGGTTCTTTTTGCTCAAGTACACTGGACAGGAATGCAAGTCTGGTTTTATTATCTCCTCTTGGAAAGTTAACATTTATGAACAATTAGGTTGGAATTAAGGGAAAAAACTATGAGAAAACAAAGTTCTGAAGGAAATACTCAAGTAAGTATTTGCAAGTCAGCATGGTTTAAAATGGAAACTCTCTGGTAGTCAAGCAGACCCTGGCTGCTCTTTCAAGAGACTCGCTGACATGCTGTGTAACCTTAAGCACATCACTTATCTTTCCCACATTAAAAAAGATCTCCTTGTACAGCCTTGCCAGACCGCTCACTTTGAAAATTAAAAAATAACTACACTGTAAATCCTGCTATTATTATTGCTGCTGTTACTATGGGGGCTGGAATTGTCGTCAGCAAACAGGCAGGACATAACTTAATTTTCCTCAAATATTTATTATGTGACAACACAACCATCTGTTTAACGCTCACTATATTTAGTTTCTGTCTTAAAAACACTGAGAAAGAAATACCAGCTTCTTTCACTTCCACATATCCACATATGCACTAATAAATGGTCAATATCCTTTCAACTGTAGAACCCAAGAAATGACAGGAAGCAGGGAAAATCCCTAGTTTTAGCAGTATTAAGTAAATTTTAATTTCAGGACATAGATGGCAATAAAGTACTGTGCACAAGGACTATATGCTAAAAGAAGACAGATATATTAAACATCTATACAAAAAAAGAGAAACTTTTCAATAGCATTAGTTTCTCTCCGGTGCATTATAAAACAAACCATCATTCTTAAGTAATAGCTATTACACAGAGGTGCCTTTGGCATCTAAATGTATTCTGTTTGGACCCTTTTACAAAAAAGCTTCACTTCTCTCCATGTGCACTGTGTACTTTCATCAGCCTGTACACCAAAATCTTGTAACGTCTCACGTCATACCACTGGGAGTTCAAAATAATACAAGTCTAGGCAGTAGCAAAGAATCTGAGCTAATTAACACACATCAAGTGAATTTGTTAATGAGGAAAACTAAAGAAAGAGAAGGCATCAGTTAAAATGCACTCAACCCATTCTACTCTTCTTAATTCCCTCCTCTACCGTTCCAAGCCTGAGATCATGAACCGCTCCCAAGACAGCCCAGCTTAGGCAGCAGCATCCCTTACCCTGCCAGTCCTGGTCCAGCACTGCAGTTCCAAAACACAGAGCTCAGCCCTAACTGGGAGTATGCCCCAGTTTTCTAGAGTTATTTATAACCCATGATACCTCATCAGGTCAGTCATGCCTGTCTGAGAGGTCAGCATCTGACACAACAAAAAAGGGCAGAGAGTCAGGCCAAGAAACTCCAGCACACAGGTGAAAATGCACAAGCCAAACAGAAATGCAAAAAGATGCCCAAAGTTATAATGCTTGGATTATTTCAAACAGTTTCTTTTCGGGTCTTCCATTGCTGACAAGTCTTCCTCTGTTTTCATACAACCAAAAATTAACATGCTATTATAGTGATATACTGGAATCATTAATTTACTAGTACTTAGTGGCTGAATGGATAATGAACAGTAACTCCCTAGCACAGTGTCCATGAATTACAGATGCTTGTTGATGTGACTTTCTGTTCACAACAGTGGTTTTCAAATCCATGAAGCAAATTACTTTTTTAATAACTGTGACTAATAGAACCAATAAGGATCCAAACATCACCTTTTTGCACAAAAAACCAAAGAGAAACCTAATCATTTAGGAGCAGTAATGCCTGTTTTGTAAATATGTCTGTGACCAGCATAGAAACTGCCCAGTCACACTGCTATGGAGCAAGGGCTGAGCACTGGCACAGGCCTGTGACTGCTCTGCTGTTTCTCAACAAGGACAAAGGTTTAGACAAACAACAGTAGATGGACTTCTGTCCAAAATGAGCTAACACTGGACTTTGTTTACATTGATCATGATTTGAGAAAGGGTAAAATATGTGCCATTGCCTGATCCATCCAACTAACAATGAGATTTACTCTATGTTACAGTTCTAGAAGATACCACAAAAAACCTGAAAAAACCCAAACTACATTAATCCTCCATCCTGTCAAAAATTTTTTTTAAAGTAGCATTTACCTGCAAAGCAGAATACATTTCTACTGAGAATTTTATCACCAGTGCAAGAACTTGAACATAACACCTTGTTTTTAGCAGGATATTCATAATTTCTTTGTGATCTGGTCAAAATTACAGTTATTTAAAACACTTAAAATTTATACAGCACAAGCTCATTCTGAATTTGGCCTAAAACTCATTCACATCAGTTCCTACCATCTGTTCTGTCCAGTTCCAGGTATTTCAAAGACTAGCAGAAGAAAGTCTTGAAGACAAATTTCCAAAATAGTAATCAGGACAAGTAGTCCTTCTTATTAACCTTTACACTTAGAGATACCTTAAGCTCAAGGAAGCTGTCTAAAAGATCTCAAAATTTTGTTTTCCCTTTGCAGGATTTGTCTACATAACTGACAAATATTAGATTACTTCTGACCCCATGAAGTTTTAATCTCAACGTATTGATGTAATGCAGCAATGAATTCCAGACTAAATTCTATGCTGAATGAAGTATTTTTCCTTTGGCCAGAACTGAATCTGTTACTTTCTGGTATCACTGACAACTTCCCTTTCTGATGGCAGCAAGCTATCTATAACTAAACCACTATTTGAAACAAGAAATCGTGAAAAACCCTTCTACAGTATCTCTTTTACAGAGACACTATTTCTGAAATAGAAAGTACTCTGCAATCACAGTAATTTGTAAAGCTGCTGTAATCAGTTTGAAAGATACTGACAGTGCACACACTGCACATTCTGCACCCATGGTTGTGTTTTACCCTTTTCGTGCCCCTGCACCAGGGCTTGAAGAGCAGAGCTTGGAGCACCTTCCTCACAGCTCAACACCCAGGCCTAGAATAACAACAGGACTGGCAATTCCATTACCATGAAGAATGATGATAAATACAGATGTTTTCAAAGGGCTGCTGTTTTTTCTGAGCATGGTTGGCACAGCTGTAGTATACTAGAAGGTTTCACTCCTCCCTTGATGGTGGGAACAGCTGTACAAATTAGCTATTCACTGGAGTGCTGTTCTTCTGAACTTGCCTTTAGACGTGATTCCAGCCACAGGAAGTTTGCAGCAGTTACTGCCTTCATGATGTTGTTTTACAGAAATAGGAGGTGGCATATATAAAAACCAGACAAACAATACATAAAACTTACTGAAAGAGATTACTCAGCTAATTGACAGAAGGAAAGAAATACAATGAACAACCCACTTGAGATTCCAATACAGTAATTTGGTCTCTTCATCCATCCCAAACTGTTAGAATGGGCTGAGTAAACAATTTCTTTTATACTTCTCACTGCCATGAAGTGAATCTTCTGTCCTGATCTGGCCATAATAACTGACAACAGCTGAAGCCAAACCCATCAGTGTCCTGGATAGCTGCCCCTTCACCATCTGAAAACCTGGGAGGAAGTCTGTGACCCTCTCCCCAGTTAAAAAGCCTCACATAGCTAGTGATTCAACTCTTGCAATTACAGGTGGCCCTGAAATAGATTATATATCTTGCTATCCATCTTTAATGGTACTGTTACTTGATTTCAGCTTTTTTTTTGTATTGACAACTAGAAAACATGGATGGGTATCTAAGGATTGCTAAAGAGATCTCATATGATCTCCCTGATGTCAGCCATCCACGTTCTACTCGGGTCAAATAATTTCTCCACTTACTAGAACAATTCCAGATGATTCAAAAGGTTTTTAAAATATTAAAGAATGTCTCTGATATGGCTAATGAGATCACCACTAATTCTGGAATGACAAAAGCTTATGCAATGGTTTCAAGTCATTCGATGCTGACAATAACCAAGCATAAATGGCATTGTGCTCTTTGGACATATGAAACATGGTCTTTGAGCACTTTAGAGAGAGGTTATGATAAAGAGTGCTCAGTCTGGATCAGCCAGAGACATTCAAAGTGGTCATACAACAAAATACCAGTGAAACAGCATTTTTCATGACTTTCAGCACATTTATCTAACACTAAAAATTTAAAATATGATGGGGTTTTTTGAGTTCCTCCTTGTCAACACAGACTGTAAGAGAAGCTGGCCCCACCTGCTTGACTCTACTCCCTCTCTGAAGCAGCAGACACAGACCCTGCAGCTACTGCTCCCCCTTCACTGCACACAGTTCCAGTGAATCTGTGACACAATTCAGTGACACCTACTTAGGAAGCCACCATTTTAGCAGTTCCTGTGAAAAAAAAAAACAAAACACCACCAAAACAACACATGGCCTACCCACAAACATTGAAAGCCCTGCTATAAGCTACTGCTCTCCTGTTTCTCTCCTTTCATCATTGAGAACTCAAGTTTAACTATTTCCAGAGTCACCTGTGTTCTACTGAATTCACCCATTTCTACCTTTCCCTAAAATAGTACTGACATATAAAAATACTTCCTTGTAAAGTAGGGAGTCATGGAGGGGGGAAAATAGTAGACACAGCAGGCACCTTCCAACAATGTATGTTATGCAGATGAAATAAAAAGCAAGAGCATTTCACAAAGAGGCCTCAATCAAAAGTCATTTTCCATTTGATCCCCAAAAAACTCTAGCCCAGACAAACCATCTAGCGCTTCAAAACAGATGCATTCAACATCGGGTGTAAAACAAAAAGGTCGTTTACAAATCAAAATCTCCTTTTGAAGACATTTTTAATAGGACTTTTTCACATTTATTTTCCCTCTTTTGCCTAAGTTTCTCTTCCAATCCTCAGCACTTTGCATAATAAGTTTGTTCTCTAATACAAAGAAAATTTATATAGTGACTTTTTTCCTTTGAATGTTGCTGACAGAGGAAGGTGACTGACTTGCTGTTCGTTTTTTAAATCCATTAGCACAATCTGTGACTGCCCCAGCTTTCTGCTCTGGAAAGTCTGATGACCACTCCACCACCAGCCCTCCTTCTGTCCCTGAAGTTCAGGCTGGCTCACACCCAGGCCTGGGTAGCCCTCAGAAATGGAGACACACAAGCCACAGGTCAGCAGGCAGTAACAATGTTTCCTGTATCCCACACTTCCTGGTCAATCCCTATGCTGACCATTCCAAGCAAAAAATTTCAACCAAGTCATAAAGGAGGCAGACACATCACAATCTGCACTCAGGGTGTCAGCAGCAGTTCCAATAAGGTGGCCTTGTATCAGTGCAGAGATGAAGCATTCCTTTCTTTTAACACGGATCAACTTACTGTTCACTTCCTTGGTCTCTTCAATGTGAAGACATGGATTGTAACCAGGTAGTATGGAAAATGCATCTTTTTTAATGCTAGTTCCTAGTGAACCACTGATGACACAGATAGTTTTGTTCAGGACTGCTTAAGAATGAAGTACCAGACCACAGGGCTGCTCACCAAGTGCAAAACAAACGGGACTAACGTAACAAAAGACGCTCAGGTCTACAGAAAATACAGCAACTCCACTGAGAGCCCTCAGATTTAAATACCTACGTACATAAATTACAAATGGAGCAATTCTCCTGGAAAATAATACAGAATTCTTAATGTGGAAAACGATAACAAAAAGTGGTAGCCTTTTCCCCTCCAAAGGAAACTAAGAAGTGTAACTACTGAAATGACTTTGTGGTAATGTGCCACTGGGATGAAAAGGGAGCCATCCCTCTCTGAATTTCTGCTTCAGTCTTGAGTGGAAAAGGCTTTCCTCACATTCACTCACAATAACTTGCTTTGTCTAAAGACTTTGCACATTGCTATTATGTTAGAATATATTTTGTAGCTGCACTTTTGTTCACAGACAATACAAAGTCAAGGTGCTCAGTAACTTGGATTGTAAGGACATGGAGATGGATTAGGAGAGGGAGCTGATCATCATTTACCCATCTATCTGTGGGATCTGCTGCTCCCACAGTGAATTCCTGCCTGTTGCCTTACTCTACATTTCACAGCCTAAAAAAAAAAATCTGTCTGTGCCACTGCATGTTATTCTTGCAGGCTTTTTTAGCC
Organism: Sakesphorus luctuosus; assembly: GCA_013396695.1. Taxonomy (NCBI): domain Eukaryota; kingdom Metazoa; phylum Chordata; class Aves; order Passeriformes; family Thamnophilidae; genus Sakesphorus; species Sakesphorus luctuosus. Next base: position 1,795,018 of record VWZD01006510.1, read on the forward strand.
CAAAAGAAACAGGGTAGAAAAAGAGGCTGGCTTGATAAGGTGAAAGAAAATACCCCATCTGGACAAGACGCTTGCAAAAGGAAATTGCTGACTCATAAGTGCTACATTAAGCTGTTTCACAGAATCTCCTGCCCTCAACCTCTCCACTTCCTTTTTCCCTAAAAGTGCTTAGATTTATTTTTCTCCCTGTATGCTAGCAAGGCCTCACTACCATTTAGGCCAAAACACTAATGCTACTGTCACAGAGAAGACCAAAGGACAAAACACAGGAAGTAATTCAAGGTATGACTTTTTTTCCCCAATTTGTTATTCCCAAGGACAATGAAAAAAGCCCTAGTAAGCACAGCAAGCTCAGCTCCCACGATCTACTATTTCAAGGCTGCAAGTTGCACATACCACTCTTTAAAACCAGCAAAAAGTAATACATAAACACTTGCTCACACTGTTGGGTTCCAAAAGTTCAGTTAACACCAGTAGGTAGAAAATAACCCTCAATTGGTAGCATGCTTTCTTCTCTACAGTAACTACAGTAAAACATGTATAGATGGTAGAATTAGAAGAACAAGTTTTGGAAAATTAAGTTTTTTCCTCTATATTTTTACGACCTGTGCAAGTTAGAAATTGCTTTATTTAAGGAGGACACATTAAAGTTGTACAAGCAAAATTAATTCTGATATATTCTATCTTATGAGTGTTTGTCCTCGCATCACAACCTTCTAGGTGTGGTGGTGTGCATCCATACACATGCCTCTGTGTCTCTCCTCCTGTCTACAATTCCAGTGTTAAAGCAAAATCCTAAATGACAAACTCCACTACACAATCATCCGGCTGATATCATACAGGCAGAGCTATCACCTGATACACCTCAAGGGCATCTTGAGCTAACTGTAAGTTACAGCAACTATACACAGAAGACCTACAGACTGGAGGCAGCATTGCCAAAAGGTTTCAGATATTCTCTGACAGCCAGGTTGTCAGAGACCTGGATTCCATGCAAGGCACAAGAAGGTGCTACAAAGCTTTGAATGTACTTCTGCTATCTGTACTTTAGCTATTTCATCTTTTCTCCTCCAAAACCTGTCTGTCCCACCTAACCTGTTATAATCATACCTTCTCATGTTCCTCACACCACACTTGCCTGTCCTTGCTGGTCATCTGTCAGTTCCCTGTCTAACGTTTCTCCTTTGGCAACACAAGCTGACAGATGCAGTACCCTCCTGATGCAACATTTTCCATTTCATTAGCACCCAAAAACCTACTAACACCTCAGCAAGTCCACCATTTCCAAGAAACCCATTAATTTCCTAGAATCAGACATCTTTTTTTCAACAGTCAGTCCATCTCCCACAACACAGATGTTTCAGTTCCACAGACTGGATCAATCAGTCTGTGTGCTGGCCTGCTCCAGCTCACAACCCCGGGGTGCCGCAGAGAGGAGCTCCCTCCTCTCCCCTCTATACAGAAACTTCAGAGCCCTACAGGCTCCAGGACAGGTTCTCAGTTCTGGTGCAGCTCCAGTGCTGACCATACCCAACGGGCAGGGCTATGCAATTCAGGGGAGACACCACAGTCAGCCCCAGCCTCGTGCATGCTCAGTGGGGGTGGCACTTCAGAATTTCTAACCAGCCATACAATGTCTTAGGCATGCTAAAGCTACAACTATTCCTCAGACATCACATCTCTCAGTTAATTCTCATGGGAACATAAAAGAGTATCCTAGATGTAATATCAATAACCATTTACTATATATATTTTGTATATACACTTCTACTCTTTTTGATAGTCAAACCCACATTAACAGATACTCATGTTCACTATAATTCATATTCACTTCACTATTTACATTAGCGAAACAGACACCAACCTCAATATGCAGATTCTCTGGAGTACAGACAAACCTGCTACCTTGCTTTGTTAAGTTTACCAATTCTCAAAATCCTTATCCACCCACTAGACAAAAGGGACACTTTTATTCCACTTTCCGATGGAAGGAGAATTAAGGTGTGTTGATAAAGACCAAAACTACAGTAAAAAATGCTGCAATCATGGCATGCTCTATCTCCCCTAAAGGACTCCATGCTTTCACCATCTTCTGACGAAAATTACGTGACAAAGTGCATTTACAAATGCTTTAAATACTGTTATCTTGTGCTGAAAAGTAAGCTGGAAGTTTTCCAAGGCAAAGGTAATGTGTATATACTTTGAAAACATGCAGTGTTGTTTAGTAAATGTTTATCATTATTTACTTGCTGGAAAGAATCAAAAAAATGAAGAAAAGTACAAAACCCAAAGAGAATCTCATTTTCTCCTTTTCCAATTTGCACACCTGTGTTGGGAAAGTCTTTTGATAAAGTCAATGGCCAATCAGCACACGCTATTTCATTGTGATGTGGTGTGATAACAACAGCTCAGAAGGCTGGAAAATAGTACTCAGTGAAAATCAATACAATCTGTTAGGAGGTGGAATCTTCACAAGACCTCAGAAGTAAGGACATCACAGACCTCTCTATGCAATGAACTTTCCTGAGATAAAGCTGCTCTTTAGAAGAAATAAGTCCCATTGTGCAAAGCACAGCTCACACAAAGTCATATAATGAACAGATCTTCTAGCCAGAAATAAACTGCTTTAGAAAATGCAGCTTTTTACCAAAACTGGCTTTTCGGTCTCCTCTTGACAGCTGACATCTTTCTCCAAAGCAACACAGCAGAATGACCAATATCTGTAAACTACTTTAGATCTCACAGTAACAGAAGAAAAACAGTATACTGAGTGTTTAAACAGTGCACTCAGGAAGCACTCGTACAGAAATTGCCACGTCAGAGATCACAACTGGGTGGCAACTGGTTTGTAATCTCTGGCATGGGGCCTTCCAGTCCCAGAATCATCATTCAGAAAAACAGCAGCTGGCACACGAAGATCAAAATGTCAATATTGATTAAAGTTACATTCCAATGTCAAAATTTTAAAGCCATATGAAATTTTCAGACTGCTGGGCTTTGCAGAGGGAAAAAAGCAATACTGGCTTTCCAAAGAGGTTTCTGATCTATGAAATACAAACTGGTAATGCAGTAATAGCCAACATCCCAGCAAGAATGAAGGTCTCCTACTGTAGGTGCTCTCAACCTCAACACAGAGCCCCCTTTCCCACAAACAATCTGAGTGCAAATGGGGTGGAGGAACAGGGCTTACCTCGAATTGTTAAGAGGTTGACACACTTCACTGGAGTCAGAAGCAGAAGAATACGGTAATCTTATGACTGCCTGGCTCCTAGAAGGGCCAGGGGGCTCTCTGATGAATGTATTTATTGCTGTAATCTTGAGCCAAATGCCTAAGGGTGACTGCTATTTCAAATCCTCTAAAGCCTGCAAAAACAGATGATCCATTGTTTAAAGATTTTAACTAAAAAGACCAAGGTTGCAAAGCCTCAGGCAGAAAGAACAATGAAACACTAGACAGGAGAGCACTTTGCATTAGTTTGCTGCCCACATACTGCTGTGCTTTGCACACTATACCAAGGAACAGCAGCTATCAGACCTTTGTGTTGAGAAGGCTTTTACTGAAGAGGAAAGAGAAAGAGGATTTCTCTGCCCGATCTCATAGCTACCTGCTCCCAAATGTACTATATACCAAAGGTTTTAAGCCTTAGCAGTGATTAGTTATGCCCAATACAAGCCACATTAAATGGCACAGAATTTTTAAAGCATGTAGCATTGCCAATGAGGACCCTTTAATAAAATGCTTCAAGCTGAATACTTAATATTGCAGCATTCAGAAAACTCTGCAGTTAGTACATTTAAAGTACATGGCTACTATGCTGTTCAGCTACTGCTGTAGTGGCAATGCTGCCCTTGTGCACAAAGCTTGCCAAGCCAAAAAGAATGCACTGTGACTTGCCCCCCAGGAGAGGGACAACACACCTGAGCAACTGGGACAGAGAAGAACTATTGCACTTGTTGCTCTCATGCACTGCTTCCTAGAATTTGCTATGTCCAAACCTAGTAACACTTAACAAACATTTCTAAGAATTTTTGTGTGACTCTTTCTCATCCCTGTTTAAGATGCTCTTGGGTGCCAGTGATAGGACACAGTCTTGTGCACCAGAATTAACAACTCAGATCTAGATTCAGACCAGTACTAGTCAAAACTCATTTCTATTTTTTTCTTATATTCCCCACTGATCTCCATTTCTGCAGCTCAAGTGGAGCCAGCCTAACAGGCAGAAAAAAGGGATAAGAGGTCTCCTCACATTCACAGGGTGGATTTCACTGCAGTAGCCAGCTTGTTCCCCTAACTTCACATGAAAAAAAATTTTCTTCCTGCATCTCCTTCCTTTTCCTTCAAGACAGATGGCATCAAGCTAGATAAGATTTTCTACAAAGCATTACCTAAAGATAATAAATTTTAGGAAATTTAAATTTTAAGACTTGAGTGCTATATCCTAATGTCTGTGCATACAAGGTCATTTCCATTTAATTTGGCCAAAAGAGGTGCCTCATCTTATTCCAGCTATCACCAAAGTCCTGGCATTTATGCTCAGAACCACCTCCCCAGCTTGGTCAGCAGTTTCACTGCTACACTGGAAGACACCTGTGGTAAAAGGTCATGACTGAAAATGACGATGGAACTCCACATAGCCCCACGAAAAGTTACAATACCCCAAAACAATGCAGGCAGCAGAGGCTCTGTAACACCAGTGCCAAAAGTTGTGAAGACAGGACAAAATGAGCAGAGCTCTTGACACCCGTTTCAAGCTTGGTGCCATCAGTTCCATCCTGGCAGATCAAGCATAAAGTTTCCAAATCACTAACTCACAAAGACCAAACAACATCTTTATCCCTACCTATGCTTTCTCCAGAAGCCAAATGACAGGGAAAAACCAGCATCTTGTACTTGTGGCTTACACCCTGCATCTCTAGGAAGATGTGTTTGTTTGTTGTTTTTTAAGCTGGTTTATTTCTAAAAGCATCCAATATAGACTTTAAGATCAAATGGTTTACAGACATAACCTTTCAAGAACAGCCCTGCTTGCAGTGCAGACACTGTATCAATTTCCTCTGCCCTGTCTTTCAGCACTGCCAGTAGCTGATCGTCACCCTTGCACAGGATGCACTTCAGAAACACAGAATTGCAGGAAGGGCCTAAGCATTCACAACAATTTCAGTCCCCCAAAAGCTGTCCAGAATAGTATAACGTGTCGGATTGTTGGAGTCAGGGTTCTAGGAAAAGATGGTGAGGAAAACACAGAAACATTTCTTTTGTTTCTTTGTTTTGGTTTCACTTAACAAGATAGCAAAAAAAAACAAAATGAAGAAAGAATTTGAAACTGAACGAAGAAATCAGTTTTTATATCACTGATTACAGGAAATCAGTGATATAAAAACTAAACCAGTTTTCAACTACAAGTGGAAAAGAAGGACTGCAGTTACTGGCTCTCAGTCTGCAGGGCATGCAGCTTGGCTCTCACCACGCTGCTTGTTTCCAGCATCATTCCCAAGTTTCTCATGAGCACTATTAGTTAAGTCTAATCCAGATAGCTTTGACATTTAAAAGACTGATGCAAAGAGAAGTAGCACAAGACTCCTCTTCAGCTTACACCATGTGAAATCGTACTTCTAGGGAGATCATCTGGAATGTCTTCAGGTGGTCAGACCACTCCTCCAAAGACAGCAGCTTTGACATGCCATCAACTCATCCTATCCCCAAAACACTCTTCAGTGTGTCAATACAAAAGCATTTGAGCCTGACTGGGTTTGTTACTGACCAACTGAAAAGTAACACTTTCTCTTTTGGAGAATGATAACATAGCAAAAAAGGAGGTTTGTTTTGTTCTGTTAATTTCCCCATCAGTTTCCTGATCCTCCTTGCTGAGTGGCTGTGCCAATAGTGAGAAGGGTCATTATAGGATTGGATTGCTTTCCTCATAGGTAGTGTCAGCTTAAACGCAAACCAAGAGGAGTATGTTCAAAGGGCATCTTCACCCTGCCTTCATTCAGCAACGGGAAAATGCTAGGACTAACACAAGTAAGATAATTATACAATAGCTCTGCAACATACAAGAGAATTAACCATAACCACCTCAGAGAAGCATTATGTTCAACACCAACTGCAATTACAGCAAGCTCTCAACACTAGTTTGTTCTTAACCTGCCCACATAGACAACATGAGACCAAAAAGGAGTTTCGAGCTCTGCCTGCTACCACAGGCACTGTACCACTGTGTGTATTTAGAAGTAATGCTGGGAAAGGCAAACATCAATATTTTGTCTGAGGCAAAGCAAGTTTTCCTGTAGAAAGCTCTGTGTTTATATGGACTTGGGCCATGGAAACATACTCTGTTCCATGCACAGTTACAGGATACTAAAATAAAGATACAAACACATGATGAAAGTACATTTTTAGGGTAGCCTTGACTCAGGAAAGGAGGCTTATTCACATCATGCTTTGACACAAGCAACTAGACCTGAAACAGGAACGTAAAGGAAGGATATGACTGGAAGTCTGCAGACAAAACTAAATCTGGAGAGTGACAGATCTCTGCTTGTGAGGAAGATGATTATGACTCAGCCATAAGTAAAGCACATACAGCTGAGCTGAAAAATCAGAGTGAATCCAGAACATTTCATTGAAAAGTAATAAAAACAACAAAATCACGAGTAACAAATTAAAATACATGGCGGACAGGAGAAAGTCTGATGTTTCAGAGGTGCTCTGGACAACAGATCAGACAAGGAGACCAGCAATTTATGACAGGCTTCAGTGCTGAAATGAATCTGCCACTTCATGGCTGCCAGACTGGGCCAAGATCCCACTTTATCCCACTGAAAAAGTAGATTTAACACCGCAAGAGCTCACGTTGTTCATACAGCTGATGATACAGGGAGCTGCAGCCATCCTCATGCACAGACACACTGTGTTGATTGATGCAATGCCTACACTAGTTTCTGTCTGCTCTAACAGCTCCACTGCCTTCAATAACTGGAAGGACAAACAGTTCACCAACAGTAAGGTGACGATTATTTCGGTAGCTCCAACACTGAGACAAATGATGCCACTTCAAAGACTTCTCTATACTTGAAACAGACTCACATACAGGTGATGACCAGAAGAGTAACACAAACAAGACATGGGTGATGACAGATGCATTTTAGGAGGTCAGCCAAGATACCAACCTTTTCTCCACCAAAAACTTCTGCCTTTAATTAGATTGCACAAGTGTTCCCAGTCTTACTTGCTCCTCGTTCATCCTGGACCATCAAATATTAAGAAGTATTCAAGTTGTTGTGAAATTACATTATTCATTGCAAGTAGGGATCTACATGCAATGTGCCACTGCGCTGGGACCCTCCAAGCCTAATTTGACCATTTGTTTGAAGTTAAGCTTCCAGCAGTGCAGAACCCAGACTGTGCAGAAGAGAAGCCTGTCTCTTTACAGAAAAGTAATCATAACCCAGTACATGACATTCTCCTTGCTTCTGGACCCAACTACAATCTCTATGGTTAAGGTTCTGAATTGAACAAAGACCTACTTATGGTCTGGTCTGACTTCTCTGGGACAGGTATGGCTGGCCAGGACCACAGTAAAGTTCTGGTTACCAGTCACAGTGGAACCCTGGATATTGGACAACTCAACCACAACGGGAAGGGCAAAGACAATCAACAGCTGTAGAACAAGACATAACATTCGGCACCTGCAAAAGCTTTGAGAATAAAGTGAGAGTGGCACAGAATCATTATGTCAGCACCAGTCTAAAAAGAAAAATCTACAGAAAAAGTTCTCTAAATATGGGAAACATAGTAAAGACCAGAAGGGACAAATTTACGTAAATCAATTAATAGTAAAGATATTAAAAATGCTATGCTGAAAGCAGGCCAGGATTAGGAGCAAGTTAGTGCCTCTCTGGAAGGTGTACAATTTACCTTCTGCTCAGATACTTATCCTGCTGACATTTTCTACATCTGGACTAACATTCTCAGCTTTTAATATATTCAGTGGAAAACCAGAAAAGAACTTCCAGCATGTGATTCACCTCAACAAATGTGGACATCTGTTTTAGACTGAAATGAATTGTGCCCTAACACACCCTTAACCATAAAGGGAACTTACAGTGCTCAGCTCAGATGTGGACACTCCAGTTGTGCATCTTCACATGTCGTCAGGTGAGTCAAACTCTCAGCATCCATCCAAGAGATGCCTGAGCTGACTGTTTTAAAAGCCCTTTCTGATACAAAGTTTCCCATACACTCTAAAGCATCGTTAAGGGCTAGGAGAGCTAATGCAAACACTAAAAGGTTCTTAGGACAAAAGACATTTCTAAATGTTCTGTGTTTCTTCTAACCTTTCTGAAGGAAATTTCAAGTTTCTCTGCTTTTCTAAATTGAGCTCTGCTTGGAGCCTATCACAGCTAAGGCCTATCATCCCACTGTTTCCTTTGAGGAATTAATACCAAAGCGACTGAAAATCTAGGAGTTAAGATCTGTTGAAGAGCTCTAAAAATCCACATGCAAGCTCTGATTTTACTTCAGAAGTACTGCCAAGCAAATTAGCCTTAATTAGAGACAAGCTTAAAGACCAATAAAATATTAAGCTAATGGAATCATCTGGAACCATAAAACTGAACATGATCAAAGGAAAACAAGTTGCTCTGTCACATAATCTGATGGTTCTGACATGGGAGCCTCCCCAATCGAACTACTCAGAGGAATGTAATATTCTTCAAGGGTTCTTGATGCAGAATTGAAGGATGTAGGAGACTGAAGAAATAAAGAGAAGAGAAAGGGCAGAGTGCTAGGGTTATATGCTTTCAAAGAGACTGACCAGATGGCAGACCAGAACTGCAAAAAAGAGATTAAGAAGGGATAAAATTGTCATTTTGCTGTCTCTCTTTCCTCCTTCCTTTTTATATCAGTTATGCCAACCCAGCTCCCAAACTTATGACTGAAAACAGAGAAAAAAAACACATCACTAAACAAAAGCAGCAGTGACCCCTAAGACCAAAGAGGGCTCTGACTTATTGGCGTATCATGTAACACATGCAGCTTTATGTCCTACTCGCTTTCCCACTGTGGAAACCTTCCCTGAGGAGGCAACCTGCGAGCCTGTTCATGTGAGCTGCTGTACTGGCATGGGAAGGCAGGAGAGGAAGGGACAGACTCTACTGTCTCTTGCTTTACAAGAATGCCCTAGGCAAACTTTTCTACTAATGCAGACATTTCCAAATAGGAAAAAAAAAAGATCAGAACAATGCACTGCGGCATCAAGAACAGATCAGGCTAGTGCAGTATAACTGTACTTGTACCCCATGAAAACTCTAGATCAAACTCCCTCATTTCCACCACATGCTCAAAACAAGACACAATGCTGTAGATCGTACGTGTGCTGGGACACACACAGAGCACAGGACCAGCACCAAGACCTGCACAAGTCCTGTACACTGAACAGAATATAAAATGTGCCTCTCCTTTTTCACCTTCCTTTGAGTCTAAGGAAAGAACATAAGAACATTGGTATCTAATCGCTGTTAGTTTCAATGCTTAATTTCATAATTTGTATTTAATGACAAATATTACAGTCTCTTAATGGAAAGAAAAAGTACACTATTTTAGACTAAGTTAAGGCATTAACATTTTGGCCTGAGAGAAGCTGCAAACACTGTTGATACTCCATGTCTGCAACCCCGGCAGGAACAACAGCAGCAGTTATACACAGCTACAAACACACTTGGAAGAGACAGGTATTTCTGAACATCTTGGTGTTGCTAGTACATAAGCAAGTGCTGCATGGAGCTTTCTTTGCTGTTTTGCACTGTCCATTTTACTTGACAAATTCAAAAGTAGGCTGAGTCTACAGAGAGAGAGATGACCCTTCTCCTTGTTTGGAGAGTTTGGGAGCTTTAAAAAACAAGAAAACAGCAATTCCCACTTCTGTGAAAACAGATCTTGTGACACTGCCCAGTGAAAGCCACAAATATTTTGAGAAAGTCCAAACTGCATTTACAATCTTATCAATCCCCTTGCATTTGCTGCTAAATCAGTTAGCTTACTGAAAATATCAGAGCAGGCATGAACGTGATGGAGGATATCTTCCTGGTGCAGAAGATTAATTCATCACTCATGTCTAGAGATTTCTACTGCATTTTTAATAGAGCACATATGGATTCAGTCTACTGATCTATATCATCTCCTTTCTCGATATGGGTTTATATTGAAAACCAGTCCCCAAACAGCAATTGCCAGAGGCCCAACACCTTTGAATATTGCTATGCAGAAAGAAAAGGTACAGCTGTGATCTGTATACTCCAGTAAATCTTTCAGTGGCGATTTCAGACATAACTGCGCTCCACAGCTCTGTTGGAGATTCCTGCCTCCAGAGCAGATTCAGCAAAGCAGAATGCCTGTCTGTACCTTCACTGCTGCACCGCACCACACAGCCTGGGATCTCAAATTCAATGGCTGAAGAACAGGAACACAGTTCCTTATGACTCTGCTGTAGTGGGAAAATTGTCAGTGTAAGGGTAGGGAGCATAGCTTAAAAAAAAAAAATAAAAACAAACCTCAGCCTTTGAGATTTCCAGAGCTGATGTCAGAGCACCCCGAGCTTGGGCATGAGCTGCACCAGCCCACGGTGCCTGCAGACTGTGCTGTTACAGGCCAGAGGTGAAGTGCCCCAGCATGGGCATAATGAAGTGTAGAATTTCACCTCTTTGCATTGTGTTCAATTAACCAAAGCAACTGCACTCAGCAAAGTCACGGTGAATTTTCTAAAGACAGGTAATGTTGGTCTGGGTCTTCTAAAAATACTCTCCCAGCACTAGCCTTTCACCAGTCCTGCACTGCTCAAAGCCTGCCGTCAGACAACTGCAGCAACTTGGATGTATTTGTATTCTGTGACAGAGACCACAAAGACAGCTAGAAAAACTGAACTCAAAGACCCCTGAATAAGCAACAGCTACAAAAAGACTAAAAAGGCAAAGAGAGTAAACAGGAGCATTCACCCCAATTATTTCCAGAACCCACGACAGACCTGGCACCCGTGCCCCGCACTACCACCACCATCTGCCTGTGTGTGCTGCTGCTGCTGCAGCATTGCTGCCTTACACCCACAAACTCCACTGCAGCTGCCTGTTGATAAGCAAATTTGATACACTGCAAAGGCTTCTGACAGCCAGAGGCTGCTCCCCTGTCTATAAAATATCCGGTAATAAATTACATTACAGACTGGGGAAAAGGATTCAGAAGAGCAAGAATTAAAACACAACCTTATGAGCGCTAAATGAGACCAATTAAAGGAGATTTGCTACAAGTGCTAAGGGATTTTGACCTGAGCTGTAATCAGGGATAGATATGCATTCCTTTAAAAGAGGAAAACGAGCAAGAGATCATGTGTAAACAACTCTGCCAATTAAAATGAAATGGATTATCTTATCTGTGCAGCTCTGCTTAGAGAATCACTGAATATTCCAGATATACCACAGAGAGATCTGAGACAGTCATTCAATCCTCTGAAACAAGGCTCAGTGACAAGGAGATAGGTTGTGGTTCAGGGCATATCTAGGCCTCAGCTGCATTTGGTTATTTTCTCCTCCCCCCCCCCGCCTTTGTTTTTTTTTTTAAGAAATCATGAAATTATGAAAGTAAACACAAAACTAGGGTCAGGCTTTTCTATCAGGCCACCAACATGAATTCTTATGCAGATCAGTCTGACGGTGAAGCATCACAACAGTAAAACACACCTTACACTAAAACCATGCAGCAGATCCCCATCACTGCTCTACCAGACATCACTGGGAAATGGTGAGCTTGCCCATGCACACGCTCATGGCCTGATAAACAATCACATGTATTATTCCATATCTCAAAACACTGACTCTCAGTTTTTTCTGTATCACAATCCCATTTTGCTGCCAGATGCCTCAGAACTGCTCTCCTCATGGGCAGCAATACTGGAGGGCTGGATTGGCCCCACTCTCTGAGACCCCGCGCCCATGAGCAAAAGTAATTTCTGCAACTGGAGCAAAAAAATTAACATGGGCAGCAGTACCACTGATCCTGCCCTGTGTCCTTGCTCTCAGCTCATTCTGAGCTGCACTTTTTAAAAAAAATTCCAGTTCTTCTTAGTTCAAAAATTATATATATGTAAAAAAAAAGGCATTTTACAAGGGCTGAAGAAATATTAAACAGATGAAGAAAAGACCCATTAGAAAACCACATTCAAAAAGCAACAAGGGAAACAGTACATGGACTTAGGGGAGAGCAAAAACTAAAAGAGGAATTTGGGATGAGGAACGAAAATACAAGAAGAAAGCAGCAAGTGGACAAGACAGTAACTCTGAGAGGTATGTACTTGTTCACAATTGCTGACAGTAGAAAATTTTTAGAACATTTCATGCTGGTTGCCAGAATTAAGAACAGAGTTTCCTCACTGTCTCAAAACTCGTCTAGTAGAGTCAGGCTGCTTTTGGAATCAGACTAGCTCTTAACACACCACAATCACTTCTGTGCAGTAGTACAAACTGAAATGCTTTTCTGTGTCCAGCCTTCCTGCAGTTGGATCAGTGACCTCAGTGCCATGAAAACAGCTGCACTGAGAAGCCCAACACAGAAACACTGCACGAACCCACTGTGAATGTCTCCGTGCAGCAGCTCTGCAGGGCTTGACTCCGGGATCACTTACTCGGGTGGGTACAGAGCCAACTTGCACAGGCTCTGAGAATAAACTGATAAACTCATGGGGCTGATGCTGAGCTTCTAATTTTTATTGGCTCTTAGAGCGTTTTTGTACACAAAGCGTCCCACAAAACCGCTGCTACATAAATTCTTACATCCTCCAAAATTGCCCAATCCAATTACCACAGATAATTGAGGGCACCTAACCTGAAAAACTCATCACAAGTTTCTAGGTTACCTCTTTACCACAAAGGGCAAGGTCACACTTCCTAATGAGAAATGCACGTACAATTAACAACTCTAAGCACTTCTTTGGCAAGACCAGTCACAAAGAATCCCAGTGTGAAGTAGTGCAACTTGTGGCGGAATTCCGATATGTCACATTTGGCCGCTTCTAATTCAGGCAACACAGAGTTTATTCACTCCTGCATAAGCAAACAGAGGCGTCTCGTGCTTTATTTACCACTGCAAAAATGTTTTAACGACTAAGTGATAGGAAATACTGGAGGAAGCATTCCTCACGTTCCCCCAGCTTTCCCTACGTAACAGTTTATGCTGTGTCTTCGCTGTACCACAACCGTACCCAGGGCCGGCCTGCACCGAACCAGCCCGTAGCGTGCGCAGCGCGGACAGTGCAGCCGCACGGGGACAGCATCCCCCGGCCCGGGCACCGACAGCCCCCGGCCCGGGCACACGCGTCCCCCGCCCCGGGGGGCTCAGCAACGGTGCCGGCGCCCCAGCCACCGCCGCCGCGCACAGCACGGCACCGCGGGTAAACAAAGCCGGAGAGAGCCCGGGAGCGCAGCCCCGGCCCAGGACAGCGCTCCCCGCCCGCGGCCGAGCACGGGGACTCCGAAGGGCGGCAGCCGCGATGGGGCAGGAGCTGCTGCTCCGGGCCGGGGGCTGCGCGCCCGCACAGACCAGCTGGGTAGGA